>WAAF01015156.1:181259-239201 GCA_013400475.1 Tricholaema leucomelas
CCTCAATTCAAGAGAGATGTTGAGGTGCTGGAAGGTGTCCAGAGAAGGGCAACAAAGCTGGTGAGGGGCCTGGAACACAAACCCTATGAGGAGAGGCTGAGGGAGCTGGAGTTGTTTAGCCTGGAGAAGAGGAGGCTCAGGGCAGACCTCATTGCTGTCTACAACTACCTGAAGGGAGGTTGTAGCCAGGTGGGGGTTGGTCTCTTCTCCCAGGCAAGCAGCAACAGGACAAGGGGACACAGCCTCAAGTTGTGTCGAGGGAGGTATAGGCTGGATGTTAGGAGGAAGTTCTTCACAGAGAGGTTGATTTGCCATTGGAATGGGCTGCCCAGGGAGGTGGTGGAGTCACTGTCCCTGGCGGTGTTCAGGAAAAGACTGGATGAGGCACTTAGTGCCATGGTTTAGTTGACTGGATAGGGCTGGGTGATAGGTTGGACTGGATGATCTTTGAGGTCTCTTCCAACCTGACTGATTCTATTCTATGGCTTCTTATGAGTGCCTCAAGCACATCTCTGTTGTTGCCATCCTTGGCTACAAGCATTGACAGTTTGCTGCTCACAACAAAAACTCTTCTTTGGAGTGTGTCTTCAGTACTGTGCTAGAGCCAGGGTTTTCAAAGAGCTCTGAATGGAAGTACTACAGCAGGCAGCCTTCCTGGAGTGGGGAAACACAGAACACAGCACCCAAAATCCCTGGACTTGTTGGCAGACACAGAGATCAGGAGAATTCAGGAAACAGTCTGAGAGCTGAGCTTTAAAGGAAGGACAGGAAACTTGGTGCAAAAAAAGTAGTGAAAGGATGACTTGGGTGGCAAAAGACTCCATAGTACATCACCTGGCAGCTTCATCTTCCTCTGAATAGTTATGCCTTCTCTAAGCCCACACAGATAGTTCCAGCTATTATTTTAATGCTGTGCAAAGTGTCTTTGTGTTTCAAAGTGAGATTTAGCTTTTATTAGCAACAGTGGTTTCTGCAAGAGTTGGTATTTCTCGGTGTTCCTGCAGCATCCAACATGTCAAGCTCCTTGGGAAGCAGCGGAGCCTAATGTACGGTGGTCAGTGCTGATTACATTTCTGAATGTTTTCTCTTGCATCAGTTAAAAATTCTTTGCTTTTGTTTAACTTGTTCTGTGAGTTCCATGCTCTAGTAATTCCTGTTCTGTTTTCTCCTGCTTACTTAATGTCTGTCATAACCAGAATGCTTATTTCTGCCTGTAGAAAACCTACCATTTGGGGGGCGAGGGGGGAAATGCAGAACTTGTAACCTTACCTCTTCTTAATCACACTTGTGGTTTGGTTTAACTGCCATTGTCTCTGCTGATAATTACTAGGTGGTCTCAGCACTTACTACTCAAACAGTGAGCCTTTCCCAGTGTAGTTGGAGGGGTCTGCTGAACTCAGACAGAAAAGGAATCCTTTGTAATGCAGTATTAGCTTTGGATGCAGTTAGTGCTTGTGAGCTGGCAGCCTGACTTAGGCTTTCTATTGCTCCTTTTTGGCATTTTGGCAAGGAGCATGTCTCTGGCACGCTGGGCACCCTGTCCTTCCTGTACAGGAGGCTGATCTTCCTGAGAAATAGACTATTCTATTCTTCACTACAACTGCTTTCAGCCTAATTTGCTCTTAAACTTGGGGAGACTCTTTCAAAGCCCCAGTCGTGTTACTCAGAGTCAGCAGCATGGGGGGTAAAGTCATCCTGGGCAGCTGTGAGAGGTAGTCATCCATCCTCTCCTTGGGAGTGCTGCTGCTTTTCCATACTATGCACTCTCATGAGGGTCTGGAGGATGTACCAGTTTACTTCAAATATCATAAGGATGCAAGTGCTGGAGCTTGGCTGTGCCTGTCTCTTTGGAGACTGGAGCATTCAAGGATACAAGTGTGTCACTGACATGGTGTGTCACTGCTGGGGGAGTGACTCCTGATGTGTACGGCTACATTTAATTAAACAGTGGCTGAAGTGTCAAAGAAGCCGCCTTGAGCACCCAGGGTGGTTTTCAGGATGTTAGGACAGCTCTTTGGAGCTGTGGTGGGGAGTTTTCACAAGGAAACAAGTTGGTTCAAAGACCTTTTGTATAGCCCCAGGCAGATTTGCTGAAGTTGTTTCTTCACTCAGTTTTGTTCGAAACAAAAGGATGACTCCTCTTGTGGTGATGGCAGCCACCCTGCCCAGTTGCAGTACTGGATCTTCTCTGGACCTTTATGTTTTGTTCCTGAGAAGTCTCATAATGTAAACTGGCACTGTGGAGCCTAGGCAACAATGAGTGCGAGTACTCCTAGGCTTTGGTGGCTGCTGTCCATCTGGAGTCTGAAGACTGGCAGAAAAAGCACCAAAGAAGGAAACCAGGGAGTGACTTGCTCTCAGAAGTGGTGTTCATGGAGATCAGTTAGAACTAATGAACCTGTTGAAGGAATGTAGTTACGCTGGCTGCTGCTCACCTGATGAGCAGCCATGGCATCTTTGTGCTTGTTCAGTCTGTCCAGCTAGGGAGAGAAGTGTTCTGACATGAAATGCAGTGAAAAGAGCCTGTGCCTCAACCTAGGAGATCAGTGTCCAAGCAGCTGTGAATATGGATGTGCTGGAATGTGTGCATATAAGGGCCCCAAGGATGATCAGAGGGCTGGAGCACCTCTCCTATGAAGAGAGACTGAGAGAGTTGGGGTTGTTCAGTCTGGAGAGTAGGCTCAAGGTGACCTTATTGTGACCTTTCAGTATCTTAAGGGGACTACAAGAAAGTCTTTTTAGGATGTCAGGTAGTGACAGGACTGGAGGGAACAGAACAAAGCTAGAAATGGGTAGATTCAGACTGGATGTTAGGAAGAAGCTATTCACCATGAGGGTGGTGAGACCCTGGTACAGGTTGCCCAGGGAGGTTGTCAAAGCCCCATCCCTGTAGGTACTTAAAGCCAGGCTGGATGAGACAGCCTAATCTGGTGTAAGGTGTCCCTGCCTATGGCAGGGGGGTTGGAACTAGATGATCCTTGTGGTCTCTTCCAACCCTGACCGACTCTGTGATTCTGATACGATTGTTCTCTATTTCTGACCTTCCAAAGCTCTCTGGGCCAGGACTGGTAATTTATAGGCTGTCCCTTCTATTTGCTTGTGTCTGATGGGTAAATGCTTGGAGCAAAAAGGAAAGGGGAGGAAGTTCAGGAGGGAAAAAGATGCAGAGTTTTGACATTGATAAGTTGTCTCATGGAGAATGCCTGACTGAGAGCAGCAGCTCTATGGAAACCCACACAAACAGCAACAGCAATGGCCTTGCTGTGTCTCCTGTATCAAAATTCTTTAATCAGGATTGTAAAATGAACATTCTCTGGACCTTTTATGCATGTCACTTCATCTCCATCTGTTTCAGTTCAAAAGTATGGAAATCCTTTCCAAATACACAAATGGTATGGGGGCCTCCAAAATCTTTTTTGGGAAAGGGATATATTTGAGTGTGGAAGTTTAACTGCTCTTTTACATCCCTGAGTAGCTGCTAGAAAATTTGTCACTGCCAGCCCTCTGAACTGCCAGCGAAAAATCTGCATTTTTTGGGATTCAGCAAATCCAGAAGGTCTGTAGCCTTCTCCTTAGCAGGGAAGTGATGCAACATTTTTCCAAACAAGATGAACACTGCAAGCAAAGCATTATCAGACTCCTGGTGAAAACCAGTCATTAAAATCCTTCTGCATCTCAGGACCTTCTTTATCATTGTTTACTTGCAAAGTGCTCACTCTTTTATGCTGAAAGACAGCAAGGGTGCAGGCAGCACTCCTCTGGGCAGTAGAGGTTTCTGTCCTCATCCCTTCCCATCTCACTGTTTTATGTGTGACCCTTTGACATTTGCATATGGCAGAGTCTGAGAAATGATGGTGAAGGATTTAGCCTGAAGGGATATAGACTCTGGTAGAAGAAACTTTCCACCTGGGGTGTGTGCACAGTCTGCTGGGAGGGCACTGGCTGGATTTAGTTGTTATTCACTGTGGGTATGCATGGAACAGAAGTGATGGTCCCTGCCTCCTGGCAGTGACAATAGAGATGGTCCCTGAAGGACTGAGAGATCCCTGCTGCGGGGGAGAGTTCACAAAGAAACAAAGTCTTCTATATGAAAATGAAGCATCTGAGACAGTAAATAGCACAATTCCCACTGCAGCTTCCAACTGTCATTTCCTAGAAAGAAGGGTGTGGAGGTTTGGGTTTTCCTTCCTGCTTCCCACATGGGAAGAGAAGATATTCTAGATACTGTGCTTCTTCAGTTAAAGGCTCAAGCCTCTATACTTCTGGTTTCCAGTAGGTTTTGTTCAGATAGTTGAGAAAGCATCCCTGCTAGTGTTACTCTGTCAAGGTCCCCTCAGGCTTGCCGAAGGCTCAGGAACCATTTTCTGCACTCCAGGTCAGTAGTAGTCCTTTGATCAGTAGCATTGGACATAATTTACCATTTTCTGTGAGGACTCTGTGCTGCTGCTGAGGTTTGCTTAGGTGCAAAGTGACACTGTAGATGAGAAGAAAGAATTGGGCAAAGGATTAAAGTTAAGAAGAGCTGGCACATCTGCATTGCTTTGTCTTTGTCTTGGTGCTGCCCAGCCAAGCAGAAATCTCTGTTGGCTGTGTCTTTGGCAAAGGAGATCAGGAAATGCTTTTTCTTGGTCTGTCTTCCTGGTGTACACACACCTGTCCCATGCATTGTAGGTGATTAATAACTGTTAATTTTGGTGGAGGCAGCCACAGAAGAGAATGTCATGAAGTACTACACCTGTTCATCAGGGTGTCATGCAGTCATGGCATGGAGGTAATCTTTGTGCAGAGCTGTAACTGTGCTGGAAGGGATAGGGAGGAGGGACTGAACACTGGGATAAAGGTGATGGAAGAGCAGAGGCTAAGAGGCTCACGTTAAAACTAAGTTCTCTCCTGGTACCCATGTCTATCCTGGCCTTACAAAGGGCATTAAAGAAAATGCAGACACTGCTCATTTTGAGCCTTTTCATGTAAGAGGCAGCTTACATGAAGGGTGAACCCAGTGGCCATTACAGAATCACAGAACCTTAGAGGTTGGAAGGGACCTCCAGAGATCACCCAGTCCAACTCCCTGCCAAAGCAGGATCCCCTACAGTAGTCCACACAGGAATGCATCCATTTGAAAGTCTCCAGAGAAGGAAACCACAACTTCTCTGGGCAGCCTGTTTCAGGACTGTCACCCTCACTGTATAGAGGTTTCTCCTTGTGTTGAGATGAAATCTTTTCTGTTTCAGTTTGCAGCTGTTGTTCCTTGTCTTATTGCTGCTGACCACCAAAAAGAGCTTGGCTCCAGTCACTTGACAGCCACCCCCCAAATATTTATAGACATTGACCAGATCTCCTCTCAGTCTTCTCTTCTCCAAACTAAACAGCTCCAGGTCTTTCAGTCTCTCTCTCTCTAGGGGACATGCTTAAGTCCCCCAGTCATCCTCGTGGCTCTCTGCTGGACTCTTTCCAGGAGGTCCCTGTATCTTCTGAACTGGTGAGCCCAAAATTGGACACAGTATTGCAGGTGTGGTCTCATCAGGGCAGAGTTGAGGGAGAGAAGAACCTCCCTAGACCTGCTGGACACACTTGTTTTGAATCCCCAGCTAGATTATTGCTGCTTATAACCTGCAGTGGCTTTTCCCTCTAAGAGCAGCTTACATTCAGCAGTGCAGTTATCATTTGAAGTCTTTATGCACTGTTCTAAGTGCTAATGCAAGATTCCTCCTCCATACTCCTATTACATACTATCTCCATCCATCAAAGCAGGATTGCATTGTTTCCATGTTTGGTGCAGAAACCTAGTTTAACATCAAGATGTAGCCAATTTGATTCTCTTTGAATTGCCTATTACTAGTCTATTTCTACAAATAATCATTAAAGCAAAACCACAGGATAAACTCTTTGTGTAAGCTAAGACTGGATACTATTCCCACTGCTTGGACTTAACCTCTTTAGAGAATAATTTCCAGAACCTTATGACATACTAGGAAAGGCTTTGAAGTGAATGATAGATGGAGTGCTGCATATTTGACAAAGTATATTTTCTTTGCATCAGGGCTGCATGCCTGATGAGATTTCTTGGTGTGAATCTGAATGCAGGACTGGTGGAAGGGAGCACAGCTCCACTCAAGTTTGCAGAAGTGCACCTGCTGCAGTGGATTTGATTCATTATATCTCCACAAATGTGCTTTTCATTTTGTTTCTCACCTATGTTCTTGTGACATTCAGGGCTCTACCCAGTATCCTCTAACTGTCCTAGAAGCATCTCAAGAGCATTTTGTTAGCACTGGAAGGGACCGTAGCATCTAGACTGAAGTTCACTTATTTGCTTGCTTTTCTGTCCTACAGAGGAAAGGGTTTTGCTTGGGATTTTGTTTTCTGAGCTAGCTCAAGAAGGGTGAGGGGACACTGCAACACAGAAAGGGAATACCTCTTCCCTGAAAGACTTAGTCTCCTTGCTTCAGAATGGTTGAGGGATAAAAGAGATGAGTTCTTAAATAACAGTATCTACCTAGAGATATTCACTGCATTTTGAGACAGATAAAGCCTTGTTCTGATGCTTGTCTCAGCCTTGCTGCACCACTGCCTTGATTGTGCAGGAAAGGTCAAACTGGAGATGTGTGGAAGAATTCAAGCCTGTGTTTCTACTGTCTCATTTCTCACATATTTCATTTGAACATGAGAAATAGGCTCCTTTGTGCTTTAAAGGTGAGCCCACGAACAAGCTGAAGCACTGTGGCTAATATTTCAGTGAATCTCTCTGAAACTCAAGCTAGAACATGAGAACTGGCAGGGGGTAGTGGCCAGGCTGCTTAAGCATTAAATATGCAGTTGCCTGCCTGTAATTCAGGTAGGAAGGAACTGGTGCATTGAAAAGCTCTCAAAGATGCACAGCTGAATTCAGAGACTGAAGCAACTGTTGTGATAGAGGGAAAATGCTTTAGGTGAAAAAGGAAAGAGCATTAGGGGCATGAAGTCTGCTGAAGGGGAATTACCCCTTTGTGAGGCTTAAGTCAAGTTTCTGGGCATGAAGTGGGCCCTTCTGGTAAACTTGCCCTGGTGTGACTTTGGCTGTTGCTGAGCTGTGGGCAGTTTTACAAATAAACCTGGGAACAGCATGTGTAGCCTGGCCAAGTTCACATCCTGCCTCTGCGTGAACTGTAGTGCTTGATGACTGTATTAAAGCTTCTACAGCAGCAAACAACACATCCTACAGAGCCTGTTCTCCAGCTGATGTGGTAAAGGACTGACTTCTAAGCAGCAGTGAATATCTGTAGCTGTGTTGAGCTCTCTATACTGGTTTACGCCAGCTAGGGTTGTGGCCTAAAATACTTTGGTAAGTTTGGCATAGTGCATTTGTCCAAAAATATGATGCCAGGTCTCTTGGCAGTGCCAAGAAGGTTGTCCCACAAGCATTAGAGCACCCTCAGTACATCGTGCCAGGTCAGTCAGGGCTGAATAGCAGGCGACGAGTCCCGGAACTGAGCAAACGCCTCTAATTTGTCTTCTGACACTGTGCTGCATGCAGCTCTGCCAAGGAAATGGGCAAATGTGGAGAGAGCCGTGAGCAACTCATCACAACACAATGAGTCCAGCTTCCAAAACTGTTGTAACTGGGATGCTGCTCTCCTCACGCATGTCAGCAGCTACAACAAATCAGACACACACACCTCCCCCAAAAAGGCAAACCCCCTTTTAGAAAGGCAAAGAAAAAAAACCATATGATGTCATATTTTGTGAACACAGCACAAATTTGGCAGCTCATGCAGGGTGTGGACACAACAGGCAAGTCTACATCCATGTAGCTTCCTCTCTTCAGGCCCCAGCTGTCATGTGGCTCTGAGCAGCAAGAATTCCAGCACACAAGCAGGGTGTTCCCATTGATCACACTCCTCAACGTGCACTTTACTACAGTGCTGCACACCCGTGGAGCTCTGGTGAAGAGGAGCAAGAGCTGCTCATCCCAACAGAAAACCTTTCTTGACACCAAGAGGTGAGGCTCTGACTTGAGAGGGGAAGATCTATATTGCATTATTATATAAAGTATGAAGTGAGAGGAGCTAAGCAAAGGCAGCCTTATCTCGGGCTTAGGACCACTCAGAGTTTTGATGTGCTGTAGTTGTCTACTCTCGCTTATGTCTCAGACACTCCAGGGATCCCCTCAGTCTCCAGGGTGCTTTGGACAGACAATGCAGCTTTCTGATCCTGCCAGCATGTCATGTCCAGGACCTTTTCCTGTTGTGCCATGTTTCCTTTGTCCTTTTTTTAATTTTTTTTTCAGCCATGTTGTTAAGTACAATACTTTTTATTCCTATAATGTAGATTTTTCTCCAGATAAATACATTCTTCAAACAACTCGATGGCAGAAATTTCCTGAGCAAAAATAAACCACATCTCTCTGATGAAGCTGTGCTAATGTCAAAACAGAGCCCTTTTCATCTTCAAAGCACCCTGCAGACTTTAAATAATAGCATTTTTTTTATCAGGGCTGTGAAGTGTATATTAGTGTTCCAGATGAAAGATGGGAAACCAAGAAGAGAAGTTAAAGTTGTTGGGATCAGAGCCAGCTTAGAGCAGATGCTCTATAGGCTACCTGGATCTAGAACACAAGATTTGTGCTTGTTCACACTCCTGCAGGTCTGAGATCCAGAGGTAATAAAATGTATAGAGATAAGTGAATTGCAGAATCACAGAAACATCCAGGTTGGAAAAGACCAACCTATAACCCTACTCTCTAAGACTCACCTTAAGCCAAACGACCTTTGAACACATCCATGGTCAGCAACTCCACCACTTCCGTCGGCAGCTCATTTTAGTGCCTGACCACTCTCTCTGTGAAAAACCTTTTCTTAATGTCCAGTCTAAACCTACCCACTTTCTGCTGGAGGCCATTTTCCCTTGTTCTGTCTCCACTTAACCTGTGAGAGGAGACCAGCACTAGCCTCTTCACAATGTCCCTTCAGGTAGTTGTAGACAGCATTGAGGTCTCCCCTCAGCCTCCTCTTCCTCAAACTAAACAGCCCCAGCTCCCTCAGTCGCTCCTCATAAGATTCACTAAGAATAAATCTGTTTAGTATTATTCATGTCCTGAGGTGCTGTGCCATTGAGCAGATAGCCTTAATTATTCAAGGGTTAGGTAATTAAATGAGAAGCAGCTTTCTACTTACTAGAAAGAAGAGAAACCACAAAGCTTCCAGTGTGCTTCATGCTACACTCTGAGACACACTGCACTCCCCTGACAACCCCAGAATTTCACTCTGCTTTGTAGGTTCTCCTGGTTCTATTTTAAACTCAGCTGCTCCTTGCCACCTACAACATCACAGAGCTTTCAGTGCCTATGCAGCAGCATGTGCTATATGTGTTGTGGAGCAAAAGAGTAAGGGAGAGAGGTTAGCACTTCCAAACTTGAGCTGCTGTGCATCGCTAAGGCTGCATCGTGAACGGCTCCAGTGTCCTCTGCTGCTTGATTTTTTTTGTTGGGGAATGATTTTTATTGGATTGACAGGAGGTGTTGTGCTGTCCTCTTCAGTAAAGACAGGAATGTGGCCTTGATGCCACTCTGGTGATCAGTTTACTGATTTGCAAGTCCAGAGCAGTGGACATGGTATGTAAGTGCACGAGAACTCTTATGTGATACTGGTAGAAGGTGAAAGTCTAACCACCATAGAATCATAGAATGGTTTAGGTTGGAAGGGACCTCAAGGATCATCCAGCTCCAACCCCCCACCATAGGCAGGGACACCTCCCACTAGAGCAGGCTGCTCAAGGCCTCATCCAGCCTGGCTTTAAACGCCTCCAGGGAGGAAGCATCCACAACCTCCCTGGGCAACCCGTTCCAGTGCCTTACCACCCTCACTGTAAAGAACTTCCTCCTAACATCCAGTCGGAATCTCCCCTCTTCCAGCTTAAACCCATTCCCCCTCATCCCAACATTACTAGACCGTGTAAATAGTCCCTCCCCAGCTTTCCTGTAGGCTCCCTTCAGATACTGGAAAGCCACTATAAGGTCTCCTCAAAGCCTTCTCTTCTCCAGGCTGAAGAGCCCCAACTCTCTCAGCCTGTCCTCATAGCAGAGCTGCTGCAGCCCTTTGATCATCTTCGTGGCTCTCCTCTGGACCCGCTCCAGCAGTTCCATGTCCTTCTGGTGTTGGGGGCTCCAGAACTGCACACAGTACTCCAGGTGGGGTCACTCCTGCTAGTAGAAGCTACTGCTTGTACCACATCCCTCAGACCATGCCTGGGAATGTTCTGTGACTTGGAACAGTCCAGTAAGTGCCTTCAATGACTGCTTTAAGAGTGGAGAACATTCTCACTGGTGTGAGCCTGCTTGCCTTTGCCATTGGCATTGACTGTTCACAGGAAGTGATTCCAGGCCTCACCTCTCACATGGTGTTAAGAACTAAAGTGTATTTGGAGTTTTAAAAGCTCAGCTGTACCCTTAGGAGTGGGTGACTGATTTTGCAGAGTGGTGGGTTTATGATGTCCTGACAGCTGTTGGGGTGGCTCAGTGTGTTGCCACAATAAGGTCTGTTTATTCCGAGCACAGTAACATAAGCACTATTGTAACTTAACAAGGCAGATGAGAAGGAAATATGACATCAGGATATGACCTGGGATATCTGAAGTGAGAGGTTTTAAGTTGGAAAGACTGGTCCAATGCCAGATAAATCTGGAAGAACTTGAACCAAGTTTTCAAAAAGGTCGATTTGTGGAAGCAACTGTTGTTCATACACAGGTCACCAAAGGAGCACGCTGTGGAAACAGGCAATATATTAAGACGAACTGAAAGCAGGAGATGGGTTGAAAGGGCGAAGGTAGCAGAATAATTCAAGCACAACCCAGCTGAAAGGTCAAGTTATTGAGTGGTAGCTACTGTTCCCATGAGATGAGGATAGGGAAAGGCAGCCAGATGCTTCCCAGTTCCTTGTAATAATAAGACTTTTCTTAAGAGGAAGCAGGATTCCCATCTGCAATTTCAAAGGGATGAGAAGATGCTAAAAATGCAGCACGTGGTCTGAAGCTTCAGGTATTAGCTGGTTTCCTGAAATGCTGCCCGCAGGTCGGGCTTGGGATTTCTTGCCCTTGCTGCTGTACCAATGAACATTTGTTAATGGGAGCGAGGGGGGAGGAGGAGGCACTAAGTTGGTCTCCCTGTATGACACCATTTGGGCAAGGCAACTGAAAAGCTGACATCCTTTTTTTTTGTTTCACTCAGCACATGATTTGCCAAGTTCCCTTCTGCCCCAATTTGAATTTAGGCTGAGAGATTTATCAGGAACGAACTAGTTACCGATCTTCAAAGAGAGTCTTAATAATAATAATTTGCTCTTGAGCATTGTTTATGTGTCTGTTTTCTCATCCTTACCCCCAGGCAAAAATCAATATTCCTTCCTGGCAAGGGGATGTAAGCTGGGGCAGGTGTTTGCTTTCAAGAGTTTCAGATGAATGTGGTGGTATTGCAGCTCCAGAGCTGTTTGGTGCTTTGGCCTCTCAGAAATAGGTTAGAAGCAGCTGAGGTGGTTTTTTGTGCTGCTAGATTGATTGGGGTTTTTTTGTTTGTTTCTTTGCTCCTTATGATTCACATGGCAAGGTTTCTAGAGCATCTCTCTACTTTTGGATAAAGGTCTGTATGTGTTCAGATGAGAGATTCCAGGATTAGTTGTGTAATGCACACATTTAAATAACAAATGGTTATTTTAGAGCTAAAATAGACTTATTAGGGCATTACCTTATTTAGGATCTTTCTCTTTGGTGCTTGACTTCGACTTGTCCTTGGCACAGAATACAGAGTAATTCCCCACCCAGCATGCCCTTGCTGCTTGGCCCTGTGGGAGGGCCTGGAGCATGTGGGTGCCTCCAAAAAAGGTTTTCATAATCTATGAATTGCACTAAAGTAAATGCAGGTAAAGTTTTGACCTTTCGAATCTGTGCAATTACAGATGCACACATTCTGGAAGAGGGATTGTGATTTATAGGTGCCCTGGGGGCAGGCAGGGGATGTTGTCACTGTCTGAATGTGATGTTACAATGCTCCTGATTTATCATCTTGTCATAATAGAGACTGCAAAGTGCTACAGAGTGGGAATGGTGCCTCACCCTGCTTCTGTCCAGCACAGAGCTTTGGCTTGGGATGTAAGAGCTGCAGAGTGTGGCTGTGGCGGTTGGCAGAGGGGTCAGTTTGGAGGTAGCTCCTCCAGAGGGGGTTTCTCCCTGCACAGAGCAGGTTTTAGAACTGATAGGTTACATCTGAATCCCGGCAAAGAAATACTGGGGGGGGGGGGAGGAAGTGGAAACTGGTTTAACTCTCTTGCTTTTTCAACTGTCCCACAGCAGAGGACAGAGGCTGTGTGCTGAGATGTGTGTGTGTGTGTGTGTGCTTGTTCCATCTTGTGCTGGGATTACTTCTAGGGGGATAGTTTCTGAAAAGAGAACTAAGGAAGCAATGAAGCAATGCAGACACAGAAAGCAGTGCACCTCAGCTGTCCCTGATTTAGTACTCTGCTGTATCCTTGCAAGGTTATAGGACACTTCTCATTTTTTGTTTCTCTTTTTTTTTATTTTTTGTAAAATACTTTCTTGATTTATAGAAGAAAATCACAAAAACTTAGGCTAATAATGAAAGGACTAAGCCAAGCTACAGCCTAAAGCTGCAACCTGCCAGCCTCTTTGTATGACTAAAAAAAAAAGGTTCTCCAGTAGTAAGTTGGACAGTAAAATTACACTGAAAAACAACAGTGAAAACAGCTAATAAAAGCTGACATAAATATCCAGTTTTAAGAATGACTTCAAATAAAGCAGAAAACAAAATATACTTTTCAAGGTGTTTGAGAAGGCAATGGAAAGACCACTGCAGGCTTTATATTTTTCATGATTTTATGTTTGCATAAATCAAATTTAAGTAGCCTCTTGTTGCCAACTATGGAAAAATATTTCAAATGGTAATTTTGTTTTGAGTTCTTGTTCTGAATGTTTTTATTAGTTTCGAGATAATATTGAATCTCCAAGGACAGGCCTGAGGCTGAAGTAATTGCAGGTTTTCTATTGCTCTGCTATTTAAAACCTTGTTAACCATCGTGGTCTCAAAGCAGAAAAGCTGATCTAGAGAAAAATTAGCTGTGACTGCAGCAGCAACAGCAGGCATCTGTGGGTTTCCACTTTTCAGGACTTCCTGCAGCTAAAACACAGAAGACTAAGTTTTGTTCTCAATTTAATCTTGCATAAATTCAGATTAAGCCATTAGGTGAGCTCTGCCAGGCTGCTTCTGGAGGCACATCATGACTTGGGGAAGCAGGAGGGGTTTTGTTTCCTGACTTGGATTTCAACGAGTGAGGATTTCTGGGGAGGATGTCACTTTGAACAGTGGCCTCTAAGCAGCCAGTAGTCACCAAGAGTTGTGCTGAATGTTAGTGACTGATCTCACTTTGGCCGTGGATGAGTTGTGGTGGGGACAGTAAGGGTTTGTTCTAAATCATGATCCCGTGTTTGAAACGAATTAGGAAAGAAGCTGGTGTTTTCACAGGAAACTGGCATGAGCCTGAAGACTTCCGAGCAGCTACTTATAAATTCTTCTATCTCCAAAATAACTTTGTACCCTTCTACATAGTGCATCTGGCTCTAGTGAAAAGTCAGATTTAGTCTTCAGGAGACTGCCAGCAAGCCAGTAAGTCTTAGCTATGTAGGACAGGTCACTGCTTGCAGTCTTTAATTTGGATTTGAGTATTTATGTGTGTTGTTCAGTTCTGGGCCCCCAAGTTCAAGAAGGACATAGAACCACTTGAGATTGTCCAGCACAGTGCCACAAAGATGATTAAGGGAATGGAACGTTCTCTTAGAAGGAGAACCTGAGGGAGCTGGAGCTCTTTAACTTGTAGAAGAGGAGACTGAGAGGTGACCTCATCAGTGTTTATAAGTATGTAAGGGGTGAGTGCTAGGAGGCTGGAGCCAGGCTCTGCTCGGTAATGCTCAGTGACAGGACAAGGGGCACTGGGTAGAAGCTGAGGCATAGGAAGTTTCATTTAAACATGAGGAGGAAATTTTTCCCTGTGAGAGTGACAGAACCCTAGAAGAGGCTGCTGGAGGGGTGTGGAGTCTCTCTCTCTCTAGAGATATTGAAAACCTGCCTGGATGCGTTCCTGTATGATCTGGTACACATGATCCTGCTCTGGCAGGGGAGTTGGACTGGATGAGCTTTCGAGGTCCCTTCCAGCCCCTGGCATTCTATGATTCTATGCTTGTGCCCTAGACCTTGCTCACTATGAAGTGGGCTTAGATGTGGAGATTGCTTCTTGCATGTGCAGGACAAGGGCCTCTAACACAACCCCTGAGGACACAGGGATGGTGACTCTTACAGCCTGAGAGTCCTATAGTTTTTCCAGGTATTATAGGCACTCACCAAATTCCTCCTTGATACAGCTCTGCCTCTTGGCAAGCCTTGACATAGCTACTTCCACCGGGAGGGGAAAAAAAAAAGGCCAATGTAAAGCAGCTCCATTACATAACAAAGGTTATCTGGAGACATAGACACTCTGAAAGTCCCCCCTGTTCTTTTCTATTCCCAGGGACAATCAGCTTATTCTCATTTTAACAGCTTACAATCAGTTCTGACCCATTTAAAATTCACCTGCCAATTGAATTTTGTGACAGGACATAGCTGATGCAGAAACAAAGTGAAATGTTCACGCTTCATAATGAACTGCCACCAACCAAAAGCTGAGAAGAAGAAATTAAAAGAATAGAGCCAGCTCTATGAAAACCAAAACCTCTTTTCATCAGGTAGGGAATGGGAGCTTTCCTACTAAAATACTGTGAGCGGTGTTGCTCTGCTTTCTGTTGGCAGCTTCACATTCAAGTGAGACTGTAGCTCATGTAGCCCACAATGTGGCTCTTGTAGCCCAGCATGGCAGTTAGATGCCATTTTTATCTTCTCTTTACTTCTCACTAAAACCCCAGGTTTCCATCAGATTCTTCTCCTTAGTTGTCAGTAAACCCCCAGGTTTCCATCCTTACTGCCATGATGATCTCTGGCTGGCACCACTGCTCCTCCTGGCTCTTTGCACAAGCAGCAAAGGTTCCAGAGATTATGGAATCTGGGGAAATGTAGTTTGATCTTTTACTGTCAAGTTGAGCATCCAACAAGTTAAAATCTAACTTAAAACTAAGTTTTCAGTCCCTGTGACATCTCTTTGACCCAAAACATGAGGATTTCTCATGACTGTATGATGACCTCTTGCAGCCCTTCCTGATTAACGTCCTTTGGCATCTTTGGGCCAGCCAGCAACATGCAGTAGGCCATACAAAATATTTTTCTGAATGTTCATATACTGTAAGACCTGAGAGGTTTTCTAAGGCACAGGCACGAGAAGACTTCTGATGTTTTTTAAATAAACTCTTCTGGGATGTAATTGGTTGCTCTCAGCTGGGTGAGGAAGAGCCTAGTAATGGGAGGTCATGTCCAGTATCTTCTGCTATGGAATGATAAATGTCTCAAGTGTTTGTAGCAGTCCCACCGAGCAGGCTGTCATTCTCTGTCAGAGGCTCCAGCCTGGTCACACAAACTGTCCAACAGTCACTTAACCTCACAGAGAATGAAGATTTTTACTTAAAAACTGCACTTTATTAATCTGGTGCAAAGGCCTTCACCTTAGCAAGAAGAGAGATGGAACACTGCCTTGCTTTGGGCTCCCTGCAGTTCTGCTGCTTGCACTTGATACTTTAAACAGTAAATTCTCCCAGAACCAAGCACCTGATAAAGTGTCACTGAAAAATAAAGGCATGTGAACACCTCAGCAACACATCACTAACTATGTGAGCTGTGGACAACAGAACTTCTGAGATAGTTTTCATTTGTGTGTGTGGGATCTGCAAAGCTGCCAGAAAGTCCAGACCACCTGTTGAGAATATTTCTTGCTGAAGGAATATGGAGCCTAATAATAAGTTTTATTTATTCATATATCTAACATAAGTCACAACTTGAAAGGCTGTTGATGCTCTGAAAGCTGAGTGGTTTATTTCATTTATTTTTCAGTCTTTCTCATTCATAGAGTACTAGGTTGGAACGGAAACTCAAGGATCATCTAGACCAATCTGTTGTTGTTCCACTGATAGCTTTTGGAAGACCCAGTTGCTCCCACTAAAATGCATATATTTGGGAGATTTCATTAGCTGCTGTTGTTGTCACAGTTTGCATGACGATGAGGCAGCAGGTAGAGGAAAGAATTTGCCCAGAGCTCTTCTGGATCTTGATGGTTATAAGAAGCTTCATGTTGTTACCTCCTCATGGAAGCCTGAAACTGAGGCCATCACAAGCCTCTGAAAATCTGTCGTGAACTCTTCTAGTTGTAAAGTGAAAAATGTTCTGACAGGATAAAAAACTAAAGTACGCTACCTTTAATGAGGCTGCTGCTTTTAGTGTCTCTCACCTGTCCCTCATTCTCAGATTCCAGTCTCTGAGCTTGTCACTTAGCCTAAAATTCTTGGTTGTGTTGCCCAGGTCCTTCCAGGTACATTTGCTGCAGCTATTTGCAAACTTTATTTTTGAGCCCAGTTAAGATAACTGTGGCAATGTTCCGTTTGTCAGTTTTTGCACAGCAGTCTGTGTATCCAGAGAGCTTATTTGATGCTCTGCGATTGCCTCAGATGTCACTTCTGAAGGCAGAAGAAGGTGTGTTTCTGCTCTTTGTTTGTGTCCTCAGTTGTCAGAAATAAACCAATTTGCCGCTCCAGAGTTGTCGTGAGCTGGACATCTCTCAGCACCCAAAGCTGCCTGGCTTTCTTCCATGTAAAGTTTTGCTCCAACGTCAAGTCTTATTTATAGCTGATAGTCAGGACAAGGAGAAGTCAAAGAAAAAATGATGTTTCCTAGGGAATGAGAAGCCCTTGCCTGGCACTCATGAATTACAAGGCTGAACTTTTTAATGTGTCTCCTCCTCCCTTTGCTCGGTTTTGTTGCTGCCTCCAGTAACATTTTCCCTGACTGTGGTGCCATTGACTCGGGTGATAGTTTAATAGTTTCTGCTGTTTACACAGTTGTCATTTAAATGGCTGTGATTTAAATTTGCATGCAGAGTTGGGAAGTGTTAGGAGTTTACCAGGGTACCCCAAAAGTAATTTGTATTCTGATGGCTGGAGTTGTCTTGGTAACACTTAGGTGACTGGAAGCCATTTGCAGAGGGGAAGTTAAGTTCCTATATTGCTCACCCATCCGGTTCTGGTGGTCACCAGCTTGGTTTGGTAGCTATGAAACTTTTTACTATCTAGCTGTAGTCTTCAGAGAGTCTTACCTGTGCTGGACTTTGGACTGTGTAGGAATGTGTGAAAACTGAGGATGCTGTCCCTCCTCCCAGAGGCAGAATCTCACCCCTAAATCTCACTTTTTGGTTCTGAAGCTTTTTTTGTTGTTTTTGTTTTTTGTTCTAGAGGATCCTAATTAGCTCAGGCTATAGATGTTTGCTGTACTGTAGTGGCAGCCATGCAGTATGGCCAGTAATAGAATCATTAAGTTTGGAAAAGACTTAATTTGAGATGGTCAAGTCCAACCATAACCCTACTATGATGCATGATGTAACAGTATTAAAAGATAACTTTTTAATCCTGTTGAATTTAAAATGTACATGTAGATGAATGGCTTCAGGCTATGTTAATGCTGGGGACCCAGAAAATACTGAGGTATTGGAAGTTTAGGACTCCATTTTCCAGTAGCTGGGCTCTTCCAAACTCCTCTTTTGAGCTATTGTTGACTTTCTTGTTTAAAAGTGTCTGACAGTTCACTCTAGCTGCACTGATCAGAAAGCACCTACAAGGACACAGTACAGAATTGGCAATGCTGGGAAAGATAGCAAACATTAACACAGTCATCTCAGCGGCATTTTCATGGTCACTGATCTCCTGTAAATCCATTCATAGATGTTCTTATTAAAATTAAGGTGACAAGAGCCTTATAGGAAGCCAAACAGTGGTACAAACTCCTGTATTTCTGGGCTTCTGGTAGTAACAAGCACTTCTGCTGTAGAATGTTTCAATTTGAACTTAAATAATGCCAATGGACTTTTGCAACAGGTCTTGGTGAAGGAAGAGAGCTAATCTGAATTGTAGTAGCTGCCCTGACTTCAGCCATTTCTCACGGCAGCTGAGGGCATGGTGCAGGCAGGTTGGGTATTTGGAATCAGACTGAAGCCTGCAGAGCACAGAG
Organism: Tricholaema leucomelas; assembly: GCA_013400475.1. NCBI lineage: Eukaryota > Metazoa > Chordata > Aves > Piciformes > Lybiidae > Tricholaema lacrymosa > Tricholaema leucomelas. The sequence continues at coordinate 199,432 of WAAF01015156.1, forward strand.
AGGGGGTTGAGTCACTGACCCTGGATGTGTTTAGGGGTCATTTAGTTGTGGTGCTTAGGGATATGGTTTAAGGTAAATCTTGTAGAGTAACAGGTTGGACTTGGTGATCCTTTTCCAACCTGGATATTTCTGTGTGATTCTGTTTCTGCATCGTGCAATAAATGCTGTCACCATTTATTGTTTTCTTTCCTATTGTGAATGAACTACAGGAGAATAAGGCCAAAATCTAGTTTTGTATTGCTGAAAAAAGCTGTTAGGCTTTGATAGCAGCTTATGTTCACAGAGTTTTCTCCTTTTATGTCTCATTAAAGATAGGTTCCATAGGTTTTACATAGGTAAGTCACTGGCCTTATAAAAAAAGTGAGCCACACGTGGAAAGGAGGGGGAGGAATTCTAACAATCATTGGGAGATTTGTCTGTGTGTCTCAGGCTTATGGAGCTTGATCTTTCAACGGTGTTCATTTGGGAGTCCTTAAGCAATAAAAAAGTTCATGGATCCATAGAACTTTGTTCCCTTTATTCTCATGAAACACCTCTTGGAAATCAGTTCAAAGCCACAATAGACTTTGTTATGCTTGTCACTCAGGCCTTTTACTGTATGTTTTAAGATACTTTTTTCCTTACAAAGCCAGGGGAATTGCTGATGAGTGGGACTGCTTAATAACGGGGTGAAAAAAAGGCAAGCTCCTTCTGACAGTAGTGATCCGTCTGCAGCTGGTGCCGCGGGGATTGTTATTAAGTTAAACTACACATCCTCCAGGACTGCTTTGGGGTCACCTCCTCGCTGGTGCTTCACCACAAAGCGCTAACAGATGCGCTGCTGCCTGAGAGCAAATGCTCCATCTACCCAGCCTAAGCATTTGGCTGTGAGGGTCTTGGCTGATTAAATCAGGGGAACCTCTATTCATCACCAGCTCCTTGCGCAAAGGGGGAGGTTTGTTTGCGTTTGGAGGCAGCAGGCAAATTGGTTTCTCCTTTGTCTTGGCCTTGCTGCGCCATCCCCTTGCAACTCCCCCGTCTGCAGCGAGAGGCCGGCGAGGCCTTTGTTGCCTCCCGCTCATTTCCATGGCAGCCGCTGGCGCCGCGGCGGAGCCTGGCAGGCCCCGGCGGAGCGGCGCCGCGTGGACAGGCCGTGGGGAAGGCAATGGCCGAGTGTGGGAGCAGAGGAGAGGCGGACAAGAACGGAGCCTGGCTGTATGTAATTGCAAGAATTCCATCCGGTGCATCCTATGGTTTCCAGCCCCTGGAAGCTGTAAATAATGCGGTTTAATTAATGGGTTGCCAGGAGCTTTAAAAGAAGTGGGATTGGACCGAAGGTTGTGGGATTCGGCGGCCGGAGTGGCTTGGAGCCTGCGTGCAGTTTGACTAACTGCTGGTTGTTGTTTCATTCCATTAAATGACGTGGAGAGCTCCTGCCATCCTTACCTAGATACCACTGATGTTCGTGAGGTACAGAGCTGGGGAACTTGGCAGAAGTGGTTCGCAATAATGGCAGAGGAGACTCTGTTTGTGGGCTGTTAACAGTTGAGAGCACTCTGAGCGTTTCTTGTCTCCTGTTTCATTGTGCCATCCTCCTGGCTTGGCTTTTGCAATCTCCACCTGCCTAGCATGACTGTTGTTGAATAGAAGGCTTTCACTCCTGTCCCATGCTAGCCCAGCTTTAGGCCTGGCAGGTGAGAAGTGTCCTGACCTGTGAAATGACCCCCAAAACTCATGCGGAGTTATGAAGTAGGTATGTTTTATTACAGCGCTGGGTGCAGGCAGGATTGCTCCATCAGTCCTGCACACCCCATGCTGGCACAAGCCACAGTTTGTTACAAGAGTGTGCATATTTATAATAAGAGGTAGGGTTATCACAATTATTTCTTGGAGTTCGTTAACATGGGTATTTTCCCATTCTCCACCCTGATTCCAGCCCACCCCAGTGGTCTTGAATGGTTATCTGAAATGAGCACCAGCAGAGTCTTCCTCATAGGGACTTTACATCTTTTGTCAGCAGACCTCTCTTTATTGCTGATGTCAGGGTACCTCTGCTTCTCCTCTTCTTCCTGCATTCTGTAGTCACTGCAGGCCTGGGCCTTTACAAGATTATATATCACAGATCTCCAACTAGTAGCTGCAGACACTTCTGCAGTAGTTGTTTAGGTTTGCATATTATCAACTGACTACTATAAACAGACATTTCTACAAAGTTTGGTATTTTGTGGTTTGCCACAGACACCCTCAAAATGTGCATCTGGTCTGTAAGACCCTTTACCAGCACTCCTTGATTTTTCTTATATCATTCCCAGCAGCAGCTGCTCTTTGCAGATGTATGAAGGGCTTTGGGGTGAGGAGTGCTTGGAGCACTGCTGTACAAGTGGATCACACAGAGCTAGGTAATACATCTGTCTGCAGGATGAGCAGTGTAAGGGCCACCAAAGGTGTATATTTGATGCCTTTCCCTGTCAGCATCTCCTAGCAGGGATGTAAACTACAACACAGGTAGGTCTACCTCAACATGCAGAAGAACTTTACTGTAAGAGTCACAGAGCACTGGAGCAGGCTGCCCAGAGAGGTTGTGGAGTCTCCTCCTCTGGAGACTTTTCAGCCCTGTCTGAATGTGTTCTTGTGCAACTTGTGCTAGATTCTGTGATCCTGCTCTGGCAGGGAGGTGGGACTCAATCTCCAGAGGTCCATTCCAGCCCCTAACATCCTGTGATCCTACAAGCACAGGCAGGACTAGAGACTGTTTATCATGGAATCAACTAGGCTGGAAGAGACCTTCAGGATCATGCAGTCCAACCTATCTCCCAGCCCTATCCAATCCACTAGACCATAGCACTAAGTGCCTCATCCAGTCTTTTTTTGAACACCTCCAGGGACAGCAACTCCTCCACCTCCCTGGGCAGCCCATTCCAATGGCAAATCTGCCCTATGGCATGGGGCATGTGGTATGGAGGAGGTTTAAGAAAGTTGGGAGCTGTAGCACCAGAGGTGAGAGTACACATGTACCTCATATGAGTAGATAAAAGGGTAGCATTGATCCCCAGATCCCTGCTGTGGTCTGGTTTATAGACAATCTGTCTGCTGCTCTCCTATGACCTCAGTTCACAGCAACTCGAGATTAAGGGGAAATGTGCCCACTAAAAATGTTGACATGGTTCCACCATCTGCTTCTCCTGTATTAACTTTCCTAACTAATTGCCTGTGTGATGCTGTGCCACATGGTAGCTTTGTTCTGTACATGAAAAGACAAAGCCTCTTTGTGTTTCCTGTGGACCTTTGAACCACACTAGCCATTGAAGGCCCTGTCAGTGACACAGTAGTTGTTGATGTCTTCTTGCCTTGATGATTAGAGAGCTCAGACTAAGCAAGCTTGGTCATAGTTGTTAATAGGTTAAAGGATATTGCTGCATGCTTCATAATTTCCTTGTTGTGCCTATTCATTCCCCATCCCTAGGGTACTAGTATTTAATATTGCAGTCCACAAAAGCGTTTGACAGCACATGATGATGGGCAAAGAGGTTTGTGCTTGAATTGAAAGAGCTGCATGGCCGATGCCCAGCTCTCAACTTGACCACTTCACTTAATGTGATGCAGGAGCCCATCCGCTCGCACTTCCTGGCAGAATATTAATCAACTTTTGCTTGGCGCTGTTCCGCCGTAACAGACTTGGAGCAGAGGATGAACCTGCTGTTCAGTCTGAAACGATACTGCCTTTGGAAGTGGTGGGGAATGCTTTTGTGTAAGATCCCTTACAATTCCCAGGGCTCTCGTTCAGTGGTCTCAAAAAGCAAGATTCCTGGCAAATTAGTCGTTGCAATTCATATCATCTTTATGGAGTAGCTAACAAAACTGTCCAAAAGGTATCTTCACAGGTACATGCACAGAGACATCTGTGACACTGCTCTAACGATCATTAAGAACAGGGTCTAATTTTACTTTTTTTTTTTAGTCATCTTGGATCTTCCTGATATATGTTGCTACTCAGTTAATTCAGTGCAAGTTCCTACACCACACATATTGCTATGAGATAAGAATGCTTTTCAGTAGCATTTATTATGGCACAGAATTTTCTGGGTGTATTTTTTTCTTCTGTGGCAAACCAATTATTGCTTTCCATTTCCCATTTCTGGTTTTGGTGTCTGAAGCAGTTACAGAATTCAGGAAAATAATGCATTATAAGAAAGGGGAAATATTATTTCAATCTTTTTTTAATAATCAAAACAATTTATTTTTTCTCCTGAAAGCAACATAGTTTTGCTGAAAGCAAAGCAAATGGAAAAAGAGGATAAAGCTGTAAAGTCCAGATGAAGTCTTTAGAAAATTGTAGCTCTTTTCATCAATATTCAATCTTCATTCTTCCAAGAGAGTGCAATGGCTACGTGAGGGGTTTTTAACTGTATAGAGCATTTCTTGCATTTTTCACTCTCCAGTGTATTGATTGAAGTAGAAATAGCATAAAAAGAGCAAACACTTCATCCAATATTAAGCAACTGGACCACGTATGGAAGTGGCATAACATGCAGTGTTGCTTCTAATAAGTAAGTGCTACAGAGCCAAGCACAGCAACAGCTCAATTTCCCCTACTGCTGGCTGCCTCACAGAAGACTCAGGTGTGTTACTGCACATGTAATTCTATAACCTGGAACACAGACCCACGTTGCCTTTCCCTCCTCGCCACCCACATGGATTTGTGCACAGAACCCCAGAGCTGTTAAGCTTGCTTCTCTCCTCTCCCTCTTTCTTACCCACAGAAGGCATTCTTTTGCCACTGAGAGGACTGAGTCTTCAAGTGTGGGATTTAGGTCACTGATCCTCACTCCTGAAGGGCCGTTGCCTTTTTCCTTTGTTTTGTTAGAGGTTGTGAATTTTGCATGGAGTTCTTCTGGGTTTCCATCTGTCTTTAGTTTTGGGTAATATATGTCACAACTCATAGATATCTGAGCTGTTAACTACTAGCACAGTTTTGGGAATCTATGATGCTTATTCATAGGAATATCTCTGCCTGAGCTTCACTGCTTACCAACACACAGCTTACAGGTGTAAATATCAGGTTACTCTTTTTCCACACAGCTGTGGTAACAGTATGCAGCCTGGACACATGCCAGGTTCTGCAAAACAGGCATTAAATGACTTATATTTCTCTTCTGGCTGTTCTCAGGCTGAGTTGCAGAGGAAGTGACTTTGCTTGCAAACTGGGGACTCCCAGTGTGTAATCGCACATCTCTGCTTTCAGGGGTAAAGGTGACTAGTGAAATTGCTGCTGCTTCCTGGCAGATGTTCGATGCTCTCACAGCCCACGTCAGCCAAGCCACCTGGGCTGCAGGATGCATACACAGCTGTGCAAGGGCAGGCTCCAGCAGTGAAGTGGCAAACATGCAGCCAGGGGCTGAGGATTGCCAGAAAGGCCCTGCACTGATTTTTAACTACAAAGGCAGTGTAGATCAAGCAACTACTCAAAACATGGCAGAGGTTTCTCATTACAGGGTGTGCACTGAGTTTGGGACTTAGAGATTTACCTCCCACAGACAAACGTGGCATAAAATTGTGCCAGAGGTGCCATTTTTGGCTTTGGTGTGCTTTAGTGTATGTGCTGTGAGCTTCAATTCAGGCAATGGGAACTTAAATGTTGTGTCCAAACTTTGGAAGGCGACTTCTGCAACATAGTTTGTCTGCCCTGGAAACTCCAGTGTTGTAATCCTTTTAATACAGGAGTAGAACATAGGGAAGAAACAGTAGCCCTTCAGTCTTCGGGGATGTTCTTTGCCATCCTCTCCACTGATCTTTGAGATTTTGTGTACCACCACCTATGAAAAAGGAACAATACTTCAAAAAGTCAAGTAAAGCAGGAATCTTAAGAAGTGACTATATAGGGAGACCTTCCCCTTCTCTCTATCCATTCTCAGTAGCACTTAATGAGAGGACTCCTTTCTCTCCTCTTCTGAGTAACTGAAGGTGAGTTTGTCCTAAAAGTGTGGCCATTGTGCTGCCTGTCTGACAAGCCGTGGGCATGTTTATGGATGTTATGGGAACCAGAATTGCTTCATGAACTTGAATTAAAAGCTTTTGCCTTTCCACCTTAATACTTGCTAGCAGAAGTGGCTGTCCGTATGTCTTGTCCTCAGGAAGCGTGACTTTCTGCAGCAGGGGGTTGTTTAACCTCTCAATGGAGAGGAGTAGTCATTAATAACTGGGAGGTTATCAAGATTTCTAAGCCTCAGGGACTGCAGCACAGTGTCAGCCTGGCTGAACAGCCCAATGCTTGTGACTGCTGCCAAATATCAGAGTCTGGGGAGTTTATTGCTTGTCTTCAGCTTTCTGTCAAGGAATGCTTTTCTATCTCTGTGACCATCCTGTTGAAGAGCTGCATTTAGAGGTGCCTCCTTGAGGCATGCAACTCTGACTTTGTGGGTTGTAAAACCTGTATTGGAAACAGGCATCGTAGGGTGTCATAAAAACATCTGCGTCCGATTTTGCACAGCGACCACTGAGGCCAAAGATTATTCATGAACTTCAGTAATGTTTCACCAGGGTAGAATATGGCCCCTAGTGTTTAATTCACAAAAATAGAGAGACAGAAGCATGTTGAGTGTGTCGTGAGGGATTTGCAGACGTCCTTCATTGTGAAATCACACACATGTAGGTGACTCTCAAGAGCTCATGTCTTGCAAAAACGTCTTTTTGCTTGGTAAAAGAAAGCAAAACAAAACCCACAGCAGACAGACAAAGCTGGCAGTTCTGTCAGCAAGAGTCATTGTGGACAAGCTTTAGTCAAAGAAATATTTAGAAACAAACTGGAAACTCAGAGCATACCAAATCTTTTGAGGAGGTCATGACTGCAGCAATATGGAGTTCTGCACACCCGTTTAACTTCCACTGCAGAGTGATGGCTGCTCTTTTGAATACAGAGGAGATTTTGACTTGAGCCTAAGATCCCACACTGGCACATGTGGCTGAAAGATGTGAGTCAGAGCATTGCTTGTGCCTCAGATTTGCTGTGTGGCTTTTGGCATGTCATTCAGTGTCTCTGTGTCCATGTGTCTGTAGGCAAGGAGGTGCAGGACTTGTGCATTTCAAGTTCTGATATCTTGAGCAGGAGGGACAAGTGCCCTTTCGTACACTGCTACCTTGCATAGAATCACAGAACCTTAGAGATTGGAAGGGACCTCCAGAGATCATCCAGTCCAACCCCCTGCCAAAGCAGGATCCCCTAGGGTAGTTTGCACAGGAACACATCCAGGCGAGTTTTGAAAGTCTCCAGAGGAGACTCCACAGCCCCTCTGGGCAGCCTACTCCAGTGCACTGTCACCCTCACTTTAAAGAAATTTCTCCACACATGGTGAAACCTTCTATGTTCCAGTTTGTAGCTGTTGCTCCTTGTCTTACTGCTGCTGACCACCAAAAAGAGATTGGCTCTCTCCACTTGACACCCACCTCTCAGATATTAATAGATATTGATCAGATGTCCTCTCAGTCTTCTCCAGACTAAACAGCCCCAGGGTTCTCGGTCTCTCTCCATAAGGGAGGTGCTTGAGTCCCCCAGTCATCCTTGTGGCTTTCCACTGGACCCCTGCCAGCAGGTCCCTGTCTCTTCTGAACTGGTGAGCCCAAAATAGGACACAGTATAATCTTGTTATATTAAATGTGACATTTTCTGAAAGCTGACCCTGTCTGTCCTCTTGCCAGCCTCCTTGTCACTTGCTGCTGTGTGAAGGTGAGAGACTTTGTCAGTGGGCATGTTTTGACACTAAATGGCAGGGGTTTGCACCTGCTAACTTGCCACATTGCACTGAGGTGGATCAGCAGCATCTAGAGGTGACTACAGGCTTGACAGAGTTCTCATCCTGTTTCTGATGCTGGTGGGAAAATCTGTCTCTTCCTCTGCACAAGGATGCTATTTTCCCATGTACAAATAGAACTGGGGGGAGGTTGGTTTTGGTTTCTCTTGGTTTTGTGTTTTGGTTTCTGCTTTTTGGCGTTTGTTTTGTTTTTCTTGCTCCAGGGACTTCAGCAGTGAGGTAATGTTGGGTACATGGAGAATAGCTGTGAGAAAACTCTAACAAAACCTTATTTTATGTAGCTTAAATGATCACTGATGCTTTAAAAGGCAAAACAAAAGCAAAGCAAAATATAGAAGAGTCAATCCCAACCAACAATGAACAAACAAAAACTGACAGAGCTGAAGGAAAAACTGAGAGAACTGAGGGAGCAGATGTTGGAGTGAGCCTTGCCTAAAGGAGTGTGGAACACATTTCTCTGAAGTGAGGCAGTGTTTGAACTCTCTGCCCAGGCTGTTCCCAGCTGCAAAGTTCCCCAAGACAAAGCCCAAGAGCCCTGCCAAAGCCTTCAAGCTCCAGAGGAGAACTTGTCTTGAATCCCCAAACAGCATTTTTGACAGACCTGTGATGCACTCAGAGCATGCCAGTTCCAGTGGTCATTCTGAATTCTCTTTTGGGATTCCTGTTTTTCCTGCTGGTAGAAGCATGGTTTACAGGGACAAAGGTTGCATTCACCAGACCAACGGAGTGAAAGACAGAGCAACTCCTCCTTGAAGTCTGAAATGGCAGCAGCAACCTCAGGGGCAGGTTTGGGAAAGAAACTTGTTCATTTCTGCTTTGCTTACTTGAAGGTGTGCATTTATTAGCTGAAGTTGTTCATGAGACTTCAGCTCATGAAACATGAGAACAAAATGCTGCTCGAAGTGTTCTGTGTTTTCCATAGCTTTCCTCAGCTTGCACTTTCCTCACTTTAAGCGTGAGAATTTAAGTAATTTGAAATGAGAGGTTTACAAACAGTGCTATTTAAAATACACAGAGGTGGTTCCTTTGGTGCCAATGAAAAATCACAGGTGGCATCTCTTCTCCTTTAAATTGATCTGATTTGATTGGCCAGACTCAGCAGCTGCCTGTTGTGGTTTCTGTAGTAGCAGATTCACGCAGTCCCAACCTTTCTTACTGGGCTTCTGTCATCAAGTGGTGTTGTCTGGGGCTGGTTCAAGGGGTCTTGGGGAGGTTTTTTTAATGTGTTTCAAGTGGAGTATCAAAGGAACTGTGGTCTGTCTGAGCACTGGCTATTTGAGGGGGTCTGATTAATCCTTACTTAATAATGTAACTGCCTGCTGAGATGGCAGCATCAAAAACCCTGGCTAGGTTCAGACAGTGTTTAATATTCCCTACCCTTACTTCAAGGTGTCCTTAGTTGTGTGAAAATTAAAAGGATTTGACAGTCCACATCCACCAGCATTTCCTGACACTTCAGCTCTCCAATCTTATCTGTGGCCATTTCATGGCTGCAAAACAACGTATTCCTCGGATTTCACATGCAGTGGTGTGTGAGTGCGTGAAGCCAGGGCAGGTGGGCATGGCTGGGTACAGAGCACTGTTTGCCCACCTGCAGTGACCAGGAACCCACCCCAGGATGGATTGTCCTGTGCTCCCTGTTAGCTTATTCATTTGCAGAACCAATGCCACGTTAGTCCACAGCAGGAACTGAGAGGACTCGTGCCGTGGTGGTGTTGGGTGCAGATTAAGGCTTTCAAGAGGACTTGGACATCTCTGGAACTTATAACCCGTCCAGAGGATTGGGGATCAGTACCACAGACTTCCGTTGAAGCTCAGAGATACTGACAGAGTACGTAGTTAGGGCTCAGTCTCTTGCTTCAAGAGTTTTCTGGCTTTGGGAGTATATAGCAAGTTTATGGAGGACATAACTTTGAATTAAAACCCCAAAATAATTAAAACTTGTTTTCTGTGTATCGCTGTCCCTGGAGCTGTTCAAGGCAGGATTGAACATGGCACTTGGTGCCATGGTCTAGCCTTGAGCTCTGTGGTAACAGGTTGGACTTGATGATCTATGAGGTCTCTTCCAACCTTGGTGATACTGTGATACTGTGAAAGTAGTTTGGGAGTGACATCTACAGTATCATGGTGGCTGTGTTTGCAGTCAGGACCTGACGGGGGTTATAAACTGAACGTGACTGCTGTCAGGTTTTGTATAGCCCAGAATGTCTCTCAGGAGCCCCTACCTTTGTCTTTGTAAGCTGAAAACTTCATTGGGCTAAGCAAATGGTTCAGCTGGGGTATGTTGTGCTTGTTGTGAGTTTGGATTCATTGAGATCCTTAAGGAGCACAGAGTGAGCCATAATAATGATGGGTTTTGTTCTGGGAAAATCTTGTTTGTGTCCTGTGCTACACATCATGCTGCCACTGGCACCACTCAGGCCTGAGTGATGGCCATGATCAGTGCTGAGCTACTGAACTCATGTGATGCTGCTTTTCTTCTTCTGGAGTCTTGTCAGCAGCTCTGATAAGTCATTGATCAAAGTTGCCATTGAAGTTTCCCAGCATGAAATGAAAGCCTAGGTTATGCATTTCAATTTCTCTTTCTGGCCTGTCATCATCTTCCCTTTCTCTTCATACAGGGCTGTGCTGTTTTACTGCTGCAGAAGGATCACAGCAAAACTTTCATTGTATGGCCTTCCACTTCTATTTTTTACAGTGGCTTGGATGAAGCTAGATTGTGTGAGAAAGCTGGACACTGGCTGCAAATGAGAACAAGTACTGGGTTTGGTGGGTGGGCTGATACTGATAGAGAATTAACATAGGAGCAGGGCCTGCAGAAAGGAATGAGTTTAATAGAAGAGCATTCTAATAATAGTTTTCCATAAAACAAAACTTCCTGTGGCTTTGGTGTCAGGTGGTTTTGGTCCTTTGTTTTTAATCCTTAAGTGCCTTCTCCCTCTGCAATAAACCTGCCTGGGTTATGAGATGCAGAAGCTGCACAGCCCTGGCTTGGCAGCATGTGCCACATATTATCCCAGTGATTGCTTTCTACCTTTATCTTCCTCTGCAGAGCTGTGATTTTGATGTTGTCTGTTCAGCTACCACTTCTATGAAACTTGTAGATTGATTTTTCACATTTTTTCTATCCCCCTTTGAGAATTGGTGGAAATGGGCCAATAGTTACCAAGGGACAGAGCACATTCTGTGGGGTCTTTGTGGGTTAATGTTTGAGCATGTTCATCAGCCTACTTTTCTGTCTGGACTCCCAATTCAGAGCTTGAACAGCACAGTGATGCTTTTACATCACTACTATTGTTGAACAGCTGCAGCTTTTGCTCAAAGAACAGTCAATGATAAGAGAGGAAATAGAGAATCACAGAATTGTCACAGCTGAAAGAGACTTCATGGATCATTTAACTCCAGCCCCCCTGCCACTAGATCACGTTGCCCGTAGCCACATCCAGCCTGGCCTTAAACACCTCCAGAAATGGGGCTTCCAAGACCTCCCTGGGCAACCTGTTCTCACCACCCTCATCGTGAGGAATTTCTTCCTAACATCCAATCTGAGTCTACACTTCTGGTTTTGCTCCATTCCTCCTAGTCCTATCACTACCTGACACCCTAAAAAGTCCCTCCCCAGCTTTCTTGTAGGCCTCCTTCAGAAACTGGAAGGCCACAAGAAAGTCTCCTCAGAGCCTTGTCTTCTCCAGACTGAACAAACCTAATTCTCTCAGTCTGTCTCCACAGGAGAGGAGCTCCAGCTCTCTGATCATCCTAGTGGCCCTTTTTTGCACACACTCCATCATGTTCATATCCCTCTTGTAATAAGGCGTCCAGACCTGGACAACAGTACTCAAGGTGCAGTTTCACCAGAGTGGAGTTGAGGAGGAGAATCATCTCTCTCAACCTGCTGGCTACACCATATGTTCATGTGTGTTTGGTTGGAAAAATCAGGAGCAGCAGAAAATGGCACTGTTGCAGAATGATGCATTGGATGTTGCAGGTGTGCTCAACAAGGACAAACCAGAGGCATCACCTGGATCACAGAGGGTCTGGTGGCCTTACAAAGGGTAACTGTAAAGATGTTCCAGCCTCAGAAAATCTTTGGAACTCAGTGTGCTGGCAAATTTTAATTGAGGTTAAATGAAGTGACTGAGGGCTTGTGAGAGCTGTGGAGGGACATCGGATTTTATTGGAAAGAGGAAGAAAGAGTAAATCCTGGACCTTAGATACCTATTTAGCTCTTGGTTCAGGGGTCTGACCTTTCCAGAGAAGTGTTTTTGGAAGGAAGAAATCACATTTACATCACCCAGTTCCTGCTCCTAGCCAGTGGAAGATTTGTTTCTTTCAGTATATATTTGTTTCATCCAATCTAATCATGCATATTCCTAATAATTGCTTTCTTATTAATCCCCTCTATAAATGTTCCTGTTCTAAACCAGTTTCTCTGGATTCTCTGCTTTTCATTTGCTGCAGGGATAAACCCTGAGCCCTTACTTGCAGCTCAAGATAAGAGATGTGACTAATGGAAAGTAAAAATATGTTTTGCAAAATGAAGGACTGTGTTGGTTTGATGCAGTTCAGTTTAAAATTCAGTGTGTAAGCATAACTTTCTATTGAATCTGGATAAAGCTGAAACTATGTTTTAACCCCTTGCCTTTCTCCTGGGAGAAGAAAATTAGGAAGGCTGTCCTTGGACCAAGCCTTCTTTTGCAAAGCAGCCCAAGCTAGAGCTCATCCCTCATGGGAGCTGAGCCCCATGGACCCTCAGTCCCTGATTCCACCCTGAAGTTTCTGACACATCTGTCCAGCTGCAGATGTGACAGAAAAAGCAGGTACCAAAGACAAATCAAGCAGGAGTCAAAGGCAAGGCAGCCCCTGTGGTGTCACTCTGACAGCCTGGCAGGGGAGCAGATGAAAGGCTCTGGGTACACTTCAGTAGCCTTCTCTTCTTGTTCCAGGTATCAGTATGCCCCCTGAGGAGCAGAGGCATGGGGATGCTGTGACTGCTTACTCGGGTTTGTTTATGTTCAGTTAGGAGAGACATGTGACCTGAGCTGCATGGGCTGCTTACGGCAAAGGAAATGGATCTCAGGGGAACAATTAATTTTGCTTGGCTATATCTGAGCCAAGCAAAGCCATAAAATGAACCTGTGGCCTCCCCATTGTCTAAAAGGGATGTCTTTATTTATTTTACATTTTAATGCACCACTGACAATTTATGGAGTGATCCTAAATGCATTTTTAATAGAGAATTGATAGGAGAAAGGTATACAACATGGGAGATTAATAGGAAAGGTTAGCAGGCTTGAAAAAGAGTAAGGGAGAAAAAGAGAGCTGAGATTTTAATTAACTGCTCCCTGCCTGTGTTGTGATCCCAGAGATGTGGCAATTGAGTGCTAGAAGGTGAATCTGGTTGGAAATAAAGTGATTCCAGTCTTGTGTTAGATGTGAGAAATGAGACAGTGCTTCCATATCCTCAGAGTTTGAATAGTCTGGGATGCTGCTTGCAACACAAAGCAGGGCTTATTGGAATTAAGACAGTCTGCAGAGCCACGACCCAGTGTGTTGCAGGCTATTAGTCGTTTCCTAAAAAAAGAAATAGTAAAATATAATATATAAAAAACCAAGTAAGCAAAGGCAGAAACAGTAAGTGTCATAAACAGAGAGAGAATTGACCTTCCCCTTCCCTTGATGCTGCTCCTTTAAGAGATTAGACAGCTTAGGTTCAGACAATGAACCAGCTGCATTTGTGTCTTGCTGATTTCTCTGGCCCGGGACTGTTGGACCTTTGGGTGGCTGAGGGACAGGGATGACCCTTCTCCCTTAGGTCACTGGTGTGAGGTTGTGCTTAGCTTGGTTTCTAAAGAGGAGCTGCACCGGGAGCGTTAACACCTCCCAGCTGACGCCCTGGGACTGCCAGGAATGCTTTTGTGCACGCTGGCAATCTATGAATTGTGCTGCAAGGAGCGGTGTCAGGGGAACAAAGCACTCGGTGCCACCATCTGCTGTGAGCAGGCTGCAGGCACTGCCCTCTCTGCTCCGTCCTGCTGCGGACCCCTTGCTCACGCTTAGTCCAGGTGTCCCAGAGCCAGCAGCGCTAGAAGCTGAGAGATGGAATAGGGAGGTGGAGCAGGAGTTGTATTACTGACTGGATCCTTATGTAAGTCAGAGGAGAGTTTTCCCGTGGAAACCTAAACAGGCTACTGAAAGACCTGGTGTAAGAGTGCCCCTTTGCTGTGCTGAGACCCCAACTCCAATACTGTGTCCAGTTCTGGTGTCCCCAGCGTACAGATGCAGAACTGATTTAAGGGCTGGAACACTTCTGCTGTGAGGATAGGCTGATGGAGCTGGAGTTGTTCTGCCTGGAAAAGAGAAGACTCTAGAGGGACCTTGGAGCTGCCTTCCAGCACCTGAAGGGATCATAAAACCATTGAATGGTCTGGGCAACCTGTTTCAGTGCTCCACCACCCTCACAGATCCTACAGGAAGGCTGCAGAGGGACTTTTCATCAGAGTGTCTAGAGAGGACAAAGGGGAGTGACTTCAAGCTGAGGGAGAGCAGCGTTAGACTGGATCATAGGGAGAAGTTCTTCAGTATGAGCATGGTGAGACTCTGGAATAGGTAGCCCAGGGAGGCTGTGGATGCCTCCTTCCTGAGGGTGTTGAAGGCTGGGCTGGATGAGGTCTTGAGCAGCTGAGTCTATTTGAGAGGTGTCCTTACCCATGGTGGGGAGGTTGGAGCAGATGATCTCTAAGGTCTGTGCCAGCTCATGCTATTCTAAGATTCTACATACATTAAAAAATTAATTTCCCTCAAGTATTATACTGGTCTCTGTTTCCTGCATGATAACCTGATTGTTTCATTTGTAGATGCCATAACCTTCCTTTAAGAGCAGATATTCACGTTTTACCTAGTCTGCTTCGCAGTGAGCAGAATGCTGCAGCTTCAGTTACACATTCACATCTCATCAGTATTTGGTCAGTTTATGACCATTAAGTATATCAGATTAGTTTCATCAAACCTGCATTCAGTGCACCAGAAGTGATGTACCATAGCCAGTCTCCCAAGTTCTAGGTTCCTAATCATAGATGTTGAAGAGAAAGCCTTTTCCCTCTGAAATGAATGTGCTACAACTTGGAAGCTCCAACTGACTTCGTAGTAAGCCTGGTCCCTTGCAAAACTCTTCATCTGTGTGGATATGGGTTGGGTTTGGTTTGTTTATTCCTGTTTCAGTTCATAATAGCTGGTTCTGAATGACTGAAAATGAAATTGTTCTGTTGGTTTGTTTTTTTTTAATCAGGCTGATTTAACAGCAGAAGGGCAGTCAGTGTATATTCTCTTGACAAAGTGCATCCTGAGAGACTGAGCAGCTGCACAGTAAAGCTTTGCAGTGCTTTCCTGCTGGATGCTACATGTGTTGCTTACTAGAAAATGAGTGCTTGATGTAGACCTCTCCAGTACCTCACACAGTCAGTGCTCCTTGTTTCTTCTTGTGGGCATGTGACTAACATTTAATGTGGCTGCCTCCCTGACAGCAGCTCATGTGAAAAAAATAAAATCAAACCCCAGAGGCTTATTTGTTTTGTTTCATGCTTTGAGAATGTTTGCTGGAGGAAACATTGATGTAGCAGCGACGTGTGTGCATGCCTTGTATTGGGGAATAGCTGTCAAGCTCAAGCCTCACTGTGAAGGCAGCTGAGCAATGGAACAGATTGCTCAGGGAGGTTGCACTGCCCCTATCTTGGGGATTTTTAAGACCAGACTGGGTAGAACCCAGAGTAATCTGGTCTGACTCCAGAGATGACACTGTCTTGAGCAGGAGGTTGGACTTGGTGATCTCCTGAGGTCCTTTATTACCTATATTTTCCTGTGATCCTGTTAAGTTATGAGTAGCTTTGCAGAGGGAGAAATCAAATCCTGTTCCTCACACTTCCTGTGTAAACTGTTGTCCCAGTTTGGGACCACAAGCATACCTGGGACTGGAGGACAGAAATGACTCTTACTCCTTTCCAGGAGTAAGAATGAGGATACAGCACACTGATTGGAAGCTTAAAGAGAAATTCTGCTTACTAGAGCGGTGTCATCCTTAGTGGGGTTGGATGGAATGGAGGTCTCCTGAACTACTCATATTCACACCAAGTACTTTTCCCCCTCTTTTCTTGCAGCAAAGAAAACTTGTGCTGAGTCAGATTTCACTTGTGACAACGGCCACTGCATCCCAGCCCGGTGGAAGTGTGACGGTGAAGAAGAATGCGTTGATGGCTCCGATGAATCACAAGCAGCATGCAGTGAGTAGCACAGAGCAGTGGTGTTTCTCTGACATGTCTTTTCAAAGCACAGAAAAATTGGAGGTATTTTTCCCAGCATCTGCAGGTTCTGTCACTTTCTGCTTCCCCTGAACAGGAAATAAAGACAAAAAAGACTCTGGTCGTTTAAATGAGATGGTTTCCAAACTTTCAGATGTAGCAGTGTTCAGACTGAGACAGGCAGCACTGGCCGGTATGTGCTTCTCTAACAGAATCCACAACACCTCCAGTTCTGCTACACTTCATCTAGTTGTAGGGCCCCTGATCAGCAGCACTGCACTCACAATGGGACCAGACCTTTTGGAAATACATATTTGCAGCATTTTGCAGGGTAGCAGACTGGCATTTGTCATCGCTGCAGCCAGCACTTCTGTCACTACAGAGGAACTGTGCAGCCTTAGATTCTCGTTCAATTTTGTTTGGGGGTAGGGAGTTGTTTTGGGTTGAGTTTTGTTTTGAGGTGGTTGGGTTTTGTATGTTTGGGTTTTTTTGCCTGGCATCTCTCGTTTATTTTTCTTTTGTTTTTTTTTTTTTTGACTGGTTTTCTTGTTGGGATGTTTTGTCTTCATTTGTTCTCAAAAGAGAAAAATAGCAGGTGAGAATTGAGCAGTGTGAAATAGCTAAAGCTGGCAGCTGTTAACTGAAGGTAATGCCTTTTAAAAAATCTATTGATTCAATAGGTAACAGAACATGCTTGATTTCCATGTGGTGCTTTTTATCCTGGTCTGACTCTCTGAGGAGGTCCAGTCATGCTCTGTTGTTTTAGAAGTGTGAAGGGTCATCTGATGTTGAGCTGAAGGGATTCCCAGGGACATTTTAATGAAAACACTGATAGGCAGACTTCCATTTCTATGCTTTCTAATGTCTGCAGGTTATTCTTGTGCAAACTAAGAAATCAGAACAAGCTATTCTATTGAATTTCCAGTCATGTACTTCACAAATGTATTCCCATGAGTCAGAAGCGGTGTTGGAGGAAGTGTTTTATCAGATTTCACCAGAATGGGGCATACAGAGGACTTCAAAATTAACCATACTCTTATTTTTAAGCCTGTTACCAGTCCTACTTTCTCCCTAATTAAGAAAGATGAATGGGCTCCTCTTGCATAAAATGAATGGAATAATTTTTGTAGCTCTAGCAGGCTACAGAAAAAAATACTTCAGTAGCTGCATTAACATGTTTATGTCTTGTGTGTGTTGGTCTTTCACCTTGCATCATCCTTAGTCAAAAACTTTCTTTATTAATGCTTCTCCCACTACCTGGTTGCCTGGAGGGAGGCTGAATAAATAAGCATTCCTTGCAATCTCTGTAAATCTCTTGTTAGAGCCTGGACCATGTAGCACTAAGATCTCTGACAATTTCTCTTGATCATCTTCCATTAATTTTCTAGCCTTTTCACCCAGCTGTTTTTTTTCCCTCACTTGTGGTTGATCCTCTGGGGAAATCAACCTTAGAGCTTCTATATTGTAAAGAAGACTTGAGCCTGAGAGCAAACCCTCTGCTTGTGACAGTACAGGGCTGCCATCCTCGGAGGAAAGCAGTGTGTTCACTTCTGGGGGATTCTTTCTTAATTATTTTAGTTTTGTTCTGCTTTGAACCTTCCAGGAGACTGCAGTTTGCATTTCTGTGGTGATTCATTTGTTGAGAAAATTGTGGCAGCCTATTCCAGAGTCTCACCACCCTCATACTGAAAAACTCCCTAAGATCCAGTGTAACCCTGCTCTCCCTCAGTTTCAAACCTTTTCCCCTTGTCATGTCTCTAGATACCTTGATGAAAAGTCGCTCTACAGCCTTCCTCTAGGATCCCTTCAGCCATTGGAAGGCAGCTCTAAGGTCCCCCCAGAGTCTTCTTTTCTCCAGGCTGAATGACCCCAGCTCCTGCAGCCTATCTTTACAGCAGAGGTGTTTCAGCCCTTAAATCATCTTTGTGACCTCCTCTGGACTCCCTCTAACAGCTCTGTGTCCTCCTTATGCTGGGGACACCAGAACTGGATGCAGTATTGGAGTTGGGGTCTCAGCAGAGCAGAGCCAAGAGGCAGAATGGCTTGTGGCTAGCTCACAAGAGAAGCCAGTCTTTCCACCTCTTTTAGTTAAAGGCTTGCCTTTGAATCCTAAAAGTGTCTGTAACTAGACCTTTGGTACTTTCCTTCTTTTATAGGATTGTTCAGATCTGCACTTCACACTTAATCAGATGAAAATCAAGTAGTGTTAATCTTATGGCTGTTGATAGCTGTAGGCTTTAATTTGCAGGATAAGGACATTCTTTCCAGCTGTTTTGTATCTTTGTCAAAGTGTGTGTCATCTGAAAGGCTGATCCCATCTGCTCTGCGAGGAAATGGAATCAGCCTGGTAATAGCTAAGCACTAAGCCCTTAGTTCTCATGTTTGCAGGTCTTCCTAGCACCCCACTGGGCAAGATCAGTGAGTTACAACCTGGTGGATTATTAAAGAGTAAGCTGGAGAGTAAGGCTTTGGTTTTAATTCATACCCTTACCATAAAAGGCCAAGATCTTGGTGTGTGTAAAGTTTTGTACAGGGACAAAGAAGAGGCTGTAGTGACAAAGAGAAAATCGCAGAACCTTAAAGGTTGGAAGGTACCTCCAGAGATCGAGTCCAACTTCCCTGCCAAAGCAGGATCCCCTAGGGTAGTTCACACAGGAATGCACCCAAGTGGGTTTTGAAAGTCTCCAGAGATGGATACTCCACAATCCTCCCTGGGCAGCCTGTTCCAATGCTCTGTCACTCTCACTGTAAAAAAGTTCCTCCACATGTTGAGGTGAAACCTTTTCTGTTCCAGTTTGCACTGACTGTTCCTTGTCTTATTGCTGTGGACCACCAAAAAGAGATTGGCCCTCTCCACTTGACACCTACCACTCAGATATTTGTATACATGGATGAGATCTCCTCCCAGTCTTCTCTTCTCCAGACTAAACAGCCCCAGGGCTCTCAGTGTCTCTCCACAGGGGAGATGCTCAAGTCCCCCAGTCATCCTCGTAGCTCTCCACTGGACTCTCTCTAGCAGGTCCCTGTCTGTCTTGAATTGGGGAGCCCAAAACTGGACACAGTATTGCAGGTGCAGTCTCACTAGGGCAGAGTAGAGGGGGAGAAGAACCTCCCTAGACCTGCTGGACACACTTCTTCTGCTGCACCCCAGGATGCTATTGGCTCTTTTGGTCACAAGGCCACATTGCTGTCCCATGCAGAACTTGCTGTCCACTAGGACTCCAGTGTCTTTCTCCACAGAGCTGCTTTCCTGCAGGGCAGCCCCAACATGTACTGGTGTCTAATGTAGTGAGGCAAAACATGTAACTGGATGTTCTTGTATGGTCCCTCCTTCAAGTCTCATTTTCTTCCTTATGCAGACAAGGCTGAACTTTCTTCCCATGCCTGAGAAATGACCCAAGCTCCTATGTCTCATTTTCCCTGTTGATAAACGCAGCACAGCCCTTTGGAGGAGCCTGCACTGCAGTTTCCCTAGGGAAGGAAAGTGGCAGGTTGGGAAATGGAGTTTCATTACCTCTGGCAAGATCAAACTGCTGTATAAAATAATTTGTTTGCAGACAGGCCACATAATTGCCAGCACCTCTGCGAGGATCTGGGGTTATTCCCTAATTAATGCACCACTGGGACAGTGTCTATGGTCTGTTGAAGTACTGAAGGTTTAAGAGCATAGATCATGCTGACTTGTTCATTTTAACTGTGTTTCCAGCTTAGAATGTGATAAAAACAAGGCAAGTCTTCAGCATCTAGCCACCTGCTAAATGACTTTTGATTTTCTAACTCCTCCTGTGGTGTGTTTTTAAATTCATTTTGCTGTCTTTTATTGCTAGTTTTGGATTTCCTGTCCCCATTTCTAATGCTTCATTAAAGGCAAAAAAGCTTGTGGTCATTGCAGTGTTTTAGATAACCCCTCTGCAGAGCAGTACTTTGCTTTTTCCGTTTCCCAGTTTTCTGAAGTTGCTCAGCTTTGTAGCTGGCAGTATCCTCTCTAGGGCTGTTACCCATCTCCAGGGCATCGTAGCCTACCTCCTGTCAGACAGGTAAGATGGCATCAAAGATGGCATCACAGCTGGCTTGACGTTGGACCTGTGGTGTTGGAACCTTTTCTGCTGGGGGTTTTAAACTGTGTCTTCTTGAAGCTACTAAAAGTGGCTGGAAACAGGAGCTCTAAGTATTGTGTCACATAGAATTCTCAGCTGTTGAGATCCATAGCACCAAAACCACCACGAGGGAGAAGTCCTATCTGAAGGTGGATTAATTTCTAGCATGGGCAGATCTTGAAGAAGATGGCTAGCCAGGTTTTTTGTTTGAAACAGGTGGTTGCAAGTAAGAAGCCGCTTTTATGTCTTCCTTTTTTTTCCAGCCAGATGCTTAACATAAATATGCTCTCGAATCCATAGGTTTGTCCCAGTGAATTATTCATGTAACCTGTGAGAATTACCACTAAACCTGGGTGTTCTGCCATCTGTCAGTGTTTCAGTGCCATTATCTGGCTACTGAAGTATTTTGTCTCATTAAGATTTTCAAGAAATGTGGTCCCCCTCTCACGTGAGCTGATTTAATTCATCCTCAGAAAGATAGTCAGTTTGGGGAGAGGTATGCTTTATTACATTTTTGTGTTGCCCCTGTGTGGAACCACAGTCATCTCCTAGATTAAGAGAAGCAGAAGCATCTGAACTCAAAAATTAGTGCTGTCCCCAGGGAGTGTGAGGCACCAAATTCACCATTTCAGAAGTTGTGTTGATTGAGGCTGGAGAAGAGGGGATGAGTTTAACATTACAGAGGCAAAAATTATTTTGAGAAACATACTTAATAAATGAAAATAATTGGGATGGTGGATGAGAGGGGACAAAGAAAGCTCATTTAGCTATGCTGCAGCAGTGCTCCTGGAGGGAAAGAGGAAGAGTTCATGTCTGAGGATTCCAACTCTCAGCTTTGTTTTTCTTGGCCAATTTTTAGATTTAGATATTGCCTGAACCAGACCTCTGTTCAGAAAAGGTTGGCTGCTTGTACATAAAGCAAATGACCCACTTTGGCCTTGCAAGAGGCTTGCCAAGAAGATAGCCAGGGGAGAAGCAGGCCTGTCCTGCTTGACAGGAGCCATTGCTGCTTTTCTCTGCCTGCTTGAGGGACAGCACAGGGTGGGTGCAAAACTGGCAGTGCTGGGAGGTGCTCTGAAATGATAATGGAGAGCAGCTCCATGGAGAAAGACACTGGAGTCGTAGTGGACAGCAATTTCTCCGTGGGACAGCAGTGCACTCTTGTGGGCCAGTGGTATCCTGAGGTGCATCAAGAGAAGTGTGTCCAGCAGATCTAGGGAGGTTCTTCTCCCCCTCTACTCTGCCCTAATGAGACTTCACTTGCAATACTGTGTCCAGTTTTGGGCTCCCCAATTCAAGAGAGACAGGGACCTGCTGGAGAGAGTCCAGTGGAGAGCTACGAGGATGACTGGGGGGACTTGAGCATCTCCCCTATGGAGAGACATGCCCTGGGGCTGTTTAGTCTGGAGAAGAGAAGACCGGGAGGAGATCTCATCCATGTATACAAATATCTGAGTGGTAGGTGTCAAGTGGAGAGGGCCAATCTCTTTTTGGTGGTCCACAGCAATAAGACAAGGAACAATCAGTGCAAACTGGAACAGAAAAGGTTTCACCTCAACATGTGGAGGAACTTTTTTACAGTGAGAGTGACAGAGCATTGAAGTAGGTTGCCCAGAGAGGTTGTGGAGTCTCCTTCTCCGGACACTTTCAAAACTCATCTGGATGCATTCCTGTATGAACTACCCTAGGGGATCTTGCTTTTAGCAGGGAGGTTGGACTCGACCTCTTGAGACACCTTCAAACCTCTGAGGTTCTGTGATTCATCTTCCACCTGCCAGCTTCTGAGTATGCAAGGAGCTCCCCACAGCTTGTTTAAGAGGATAACAAGATATCTGGAAGCAGTGGGAATAGAGAGAGGGCCTCTGTCCACCCATCACTCCCACATTACCTCACCAACAGCTGCTTTGAGGTACAGAAAATAGTTTTGACCTCAGAGCGTACTTGAGTGCTGAGGATCCCATAATTGTTTGCTGCAGTGTTTATATAGCATCTTGCCTCTGCCAGCTGCAGAGATCTTTGAATACTCTGCCATTGGAGAGTTTTTTCTCATTGCTTTCACTAAATGCAACCCAGCATGGTGTGGCAATCACCCTGGAGCTGTGCTGCAGCCACTGCTGATACACACAGGATTGCTTATGCATATGGGAAGAGTCCTCATCATTTCCCTATCCAGTTCCATGATGCTGGGAGAGGGGGATGGGAACTCATTTTTTCTCACTGAGCTAACAGAGACCTCCAGCAAAATGAATGTTATCCACCTAATCCTATTCCAGCACAGATACTGAACCGTTTTGCTTTTTCACAAGAAGGGAATTTTAAATTTCCCTCTGAAGTACTTGGGTGATTTAACCAATGACTTCAACAACAACAGAAAAGCTCTAGAGAAAAACAAAAACAAATGCTAACATACAGTAACAGCACTGATGGGAACACAAATTAAAGGGATAGAGCAAGTGAAAATCTAAGCTGGCAAACTCTTGCCTTAGGACACTGTATATATAATGAGCCCGAGTAATGCAGGTGGGATGAACTCACCTCTTCATCACATATGTGACATTCTCCTAGTTAAGAGCATAGATTATTATAGAGAAAGATAGTGTAAGGTGTTATGAGAAAGAAAAAGAGGAGGAAGAAACCTGAGTTCATATTGCATTTAATAGGGGAATGATTTACTAGGGCAGGTTTAATAAGCAGCAGTGCTGGAAATAGGTTTTTAAATGGAAATGGAATATAAAATGAACTCCTCAGCGTTGGTTTGATACACAGCAGCAGTTCTTGGTCCTGATTTTGAAGTATGTGCCACAAGTTGAGGGTAGATGTATCCAAACTTGACAGCTGTATTTTTAATGGGTGTTTTTCACGGTCCTAGGCACTGTGTGCTGCTGCTCTGCATGCTGATCTCTCACAATGGTGATCAGCTCTGTCCTCATTTCTGATCGAGTTGCCTAACTGTGGGGTTCTTTAATTGGTGATGGTGATGACAGTATTGCTCCCCACAAACACACAGCCCTCTCCTGCCTCTCTCTTCACCCCAAAGGATGTTCTGTCTCTGTTACTCTCTTTGATGCAGATCTTCTGCATGAGTGAGCCTGGTGATATTACTGTGCTGTTGTGGAAAGTGACTTAATAAACTGTTCCCTGCCCTGGGAGAATTTATCCTGGAGAAGAGTGGGCTGTCTTATTCACAGTATCACATATACTGGGCCATTGAACTTCAAGTAGCAAAAGAAAAAACTAGGCCAGATCAGCCAGGCGCAGCCAGATACCAGGTTTTAGGACCTGGGGCAGTAACAGAGAGGATGTTTTTATCATTATTGTGTTTTTTCCCCAATGTTAAGAGCAGCTCTGTTTGTATATACATGATAAGATAGTGGGAAATTGTAAGTGCAGTGGAAGATGTCCATTAAAGACCTATCTGTCAGATCAGTTTTTTACAGATCATTCATGCTAATGTCAGATGTCCAGATGTGCATGTTAACAACACTCCCATTACACTAGCTGGCTATTGCCAGTATGAAATACAGCAGCTTCTGTAGCCTTGCCACTGTCCCTCCTGCATTTGTGTCACTGCCTCTGGGCTTCTGGGACCACTGCTCAATTGAGGCAGCTGAGGACCACATCTGCAAAACAAATATAGAAGGCACAATGTGTGGATGCACTTCCAGAGCTACATAATCCTCCCAGTGATGCAAGAGAGGCATTTTCCTTTTCCAGATACCCAGACTGGTTTGTAGGGCTAATGATGAAAGCTTTGATTTGTCAATGTGATCCAGTGAAATGGAAACAGCCCGTGATCATCTCTCCATGAAGTCATGGAATAATGTAAGACAGAAGGCACCTCAGGGGGTCACCTAGTCCAATCCTCTGTCCTCCTGTTTGACCACTCCTCTTAATGGAAAAAATGCCTATAGCTCGCCAGGCTTTCCTTTGTTGCAGCACATCTGTCACCTCCCATCCTGTCACTGCACACCACCCCTGGCTCCATCTCCTCTAGTCTCTCCCATTTTGTATTTGAAGGCAATAATAAAATCTTACTTTAGCTTTCTCTTCTGATGGCTGAACAGATACTGTTCACTCACCCTCTCCTTACCTGCAGTCCCTCGTTTCAGATTATTTTGTCAAGCAACTGGAAACGACACAGTTCTACATTCAGGAGCCAAGTTTTGCAGTATTAACTCGTCTCAGCAAAGCTCTACTACATCCAAAATACAACTTTGAAGTTAATTCTATTTGTATGGAATTAATTTAGTCTGCTGCTTATCTTGCCACCACACAGATATGCTTAGCAGAAGATTCCAGGCTCCTGAAAACTTCTTCCTGTGGCAGTATTTAAGAGAACATTAGAGGTGGACAAGACTTGCTGAGGGCTGTTAGCAGGTTCCCTATGGATTGTGGTTCACAGTGCAGTGCAGATTTCTAGAAGTCCTTTTTATCCCAAGTGCGAGTCTTCAGGTTTTCACAGATGTACCTTTACTCCTGATTTACTCATCCTGGCTCAGCCAGTGTCTTATTTGCTTCCTTACTGCTTCTGGTTCCTTAGCCACTATACTGGCTTAGAACACCTCCAGGTGTGTTCTTATTGAGCAACCCCAAGCTAAACTCGGTATCCTGAAGGACACAAAACCATAGGGACTAACACAAGAAGTCTTTGACAGAGTGTGGAACCAAATTCAGTTTTTCCTGCATCCTTTTCCTTTTCTTGAAGCATGAAATTGTCCTTTTTACATCAAAGAAAACTGAAGTAGCTCAAAGCCTAGCAGTTTATCCCTAGTAGTAAGATAAGTTTGTGTGGCTCATGGGCAGTGAATTACATCTCCTTTTTGATTACATAGCTTTGGTGGTCTCAGCATTTTACTTAGCTAAAGATGTAAATGAATTTTGTGTGTAATGGTTGTGCTCCAACTCTACCAGTGCTAAAGAATTTTAATTAACAGTTCTTCAAAATCAAATGTGCTTCTGACAGAATCACAGAACATTAGAGGCTGGAAAGGACCTTCAGAGGTTATCAAGTCCAGCCCCTCCTACTAAAGCAGGATCACTCAGGGTAGTCCTTGCAGGAATGCATCCAGGTGGGTTTCCAAAGTCTCCAGAGAAGGATACTTCACAACCTCTCTAGACAGCCTACTCAGTACTCTGTCACCCTCACTGTAAAGAAGTTTCTGTCATGTTGAGGTGAAACCTTCTCTGTTCCAGTTTGTAGCTGTTGCTCCCTATCTTACTGCTGCTGACCACCAAAAACAGATTGGCCCCAGACACTTGACACCCACCCCTCAGATATTTGCATGCATGGATCAGATCTCTTCTGTCTTCTCTGGACTAAGCAGTGCCAGGGCTCTCAGTCCCTGTCTGTGGGGGAGATGCTCAAGTTCCCCAGTCATCCTTGTGGCTGTCCACTGGACCCTTTCTAGCAGATCCCTGGTTACTTTAAAGGAAGGCAGTCAGAACTTCTTTCTCAGAAGCGACCCATTCAGGCAGTTGAGTCCTACAGGACTCTGCTTAGACCACACCTCGAGTATTGTGTCCAGTTCTGGGCCCTTCAGTTTAAGAAAGATGTTGAGGTGCTCAAACGTGTCCAGAGAAGAGCACCAAGGCTGGTGAGGGAGCTGGAGCACAGCCCTGTGAGAAGAGGCTGAGGGAGCTGGGGGTGTGCAGCCTGGAAAAGAGGAGGCTTAAAGGAGACCTCATTGCTGTCTACAACCTCCTAAAAGAAAGTTGCGGACAGGTGAGGTTTGGTCTCTTCTCCCAGGAAACCGGTGGCAGATCTGCACCAGGGGAAGTTTAGGCTGGATGTTAGGAAGAAGCTCTTCACAGGAATTGATTGGCATTAGAATGGGCTGCCCAGGTGGTGGAGTCCCCATCCCTGGAAGTGTTTAATCAAAGACTGGATGTGGCACTTTGTGCTATAGTTCAGTTGATTGGATAATGTTGGGCGATAGGTTGGACTCGATGATCTAGAAGTTCTTTTCTAACCTGCTTGATTCTGTGAAAAGTGATACTTACCAAACATCTGATTTTTTTTTTTTTATTGTTCTGTTCTTAGGCAATGTTACCCTGCAAGAAAGTCACTTTTTCACATAGTGTTGCAGGCTTTGGCACTTGCAGCATTCCTATATCAGCCTTGAGCTTTTGCTAGTTGTCTGTATTACAAAGATTTAAACTCTGGCATTTCAATATTTTGCCTATCAGTCTAATGTGTTCTTGCAGTTCATAAACAGGAATGGTCATAAAAGGCTTTGATGCTGCCTTTTTATAGCTGTAATTAATCTCACAGTTATTTCGATAGGAGAGAACAGCAGCGAAGTGAAAGCTGAGCAGGTGAAGCTCTTGTGTGTGTAATTATTTAACAGGCCATAAATACTGAGCTAGCCAAAAGTGAAGAGCTGCTCAGAAACCTCAAGCAGCTTTTCGCTGCCTGGTGCTTTTGGTCTTTCTCTTCTCTTGCTGCTTGCTAGCTGAAATACAAGTTGCTTCATTTTTTTATTTCTACTCTTGGTTGTTTCTTGGAGGGGGAAATCGTGCTTGGTTTCCTTACTATGGCTGATGTGAAAAGGGAATTATTTCTGGGAATTAAAGGCCAAATATAATTTGAAAATGGAAATCTTTTGCTAAGTGAATGAAGCAGTATTGGTCTGCAAGAGCATGGAAAGCTCCTTTCTTAAATGGGTGAATACAGTGTGAGGAAAACAAGTGAACAGCAAATTACAGTATTTTAACATTTTTGTTGAAGTAGCATCTATGTTTTGGTATCTTAATGAGTTTTGTGTTGAAGCTGTGATTTCCTGTTCCGCCACCTTTTCCCTAATGAGTATTTTCCATCTTTTTCTCAAACCTTGCAGTTGCAGGATTGTGTTTTCAGGACAAACTCCCATGGAAATCATTTGCAGTTTTAATAAGGGTCTCATGATACTCCATCCTGCTTCCTGGAGGATTAGGATCATGATTAAGACTGGTTTAATATGCAGTCTCTGCATGCTTTGGTAGATAATTTCTGTCATTGAAACCTTGCACTAGAGGGTTTTAATTCTCTGGAATGCTTTCGATCAGGTTGTGCTCTGGGGCAAGGCACAATCACAGCTCTCTGGGTAGTGTCGATCGTCACCTCGTGCCCTTGTGCAGCGCAGTGAGCTGCTGGGAGCCTTTTTCAGGGCTTCGCTCTTCAGCAAGGGCTTCCAGCCTCCTTTCTAGGGACACTTTAGTGGGTATATTTGAAGTGACAGAGTCCAGTTCACCTTTTCTGTCTTGTATTTTAACGTTAAAACATCTTAAGAATCCTTTGCATTAAAACACAGGAGAACTTAGTAGCTTTATTAGATAACACATTCCCCTACAATTGGACTCAGGCCAGCCACTGCACCCTTTCTGTGGCTTGTACTGCTAGGCCAGTCAAGTGTGGTGTTGTATGGGACTCAAGTTACTGTATGAGGAGTGTGAATTCTCCATTCTGGCATGAGGTTGCAACAAGTCATTTTAGCTGTGCTTCTCCCTCTTTGTCTCTTGTACGGAGAGAGGCACGTCCAGCGTGCTCGACAGTCGGCAATTTCATTTCTAGCCATTGTGTGTGCAGCTGTATGGGTACAGTTCTCTGTGTGCTGTTCAAGCATTGCAGCAGGTATTTCGGCCCTGTGTGGAACATGAGTGAGGAGCAGTGATTCACAAACTGAATTCTGCTAGAATGTATGGTTCTGCTTCAATTCCTGCCTCTAAACACATTGCAAATGTCAAACTTGGAGCTGAGTTGTGTGAGCCAGCAGGGCTGTTTGTAATGAAGTACAGGTGTAGGTGGCAGAGGAAAGCCTTTTCTTCTCAGCCACAGGTCTCCATGCTGTTCTTGTGCAACAGCCTGAACACGTTCAATTAAAATTGCCACCTAGGCTGCCTGTTCTCTGAAGAGGAGAGCAGGTGGGGGTTTCTTTGTGTGTATGTAAAAGATTTAATGTTCGCTCCAAGACAAGAAACACAATTGCTTCTGAAACATCCTTTCTGTTACAAGTGCAAAAGAATGTAAGGCTGAAAATGCTCTGCTGCTATTAAATAATCAAGTCTCTATCCCTCTGCTGAATCCTTTTTTGCTCAGTTCTTCATGTTCTGTTGGTCTCTTTAAGCAGCAGTTCATTTGTTGGTACCTTTAGCACAGAAGAGTTGTCACCTTCATGTGAAAAAGCAGCATCTTCATTTGGTCTGAGCTCAGGCCTTGATACAGCAATTGCCTCTTTGTGGCCATGTATGTGAGCAGCAGTGGCTTGAGATAACGCAGAGAGTGTAGCACTACACTCAGGTTTCTGCTTTATGGTAGCAATTTCTGATAATCATCTGAGAGAGGAAATGCCACAATGGCAGACACAAGATGAGATGCCACTGTTGCAACCTACTTAGGCAGCCATCTTGTTTGAGTTAAAATAAGGTGCAGGCTTCAGGGAGCAGTGGAGGGAAAAAGTGGTTTATGATGGATTCTGGCAGTTTTCTGGAGACCTATCTGTTTTTTTTCTACTCTCATTTGTGTATCTCATCCTGGCAGGTTTCATTGTTTGGTCATCTAGGGACTTTTTGTGCCTTTATTTCCCACCTAGATGAGCAGCACCTTTACATCCATAATGTCTTCTACAAATAGGTATGCTTTCAGTGCTGCTCCACTCCTTTATCCTTGGTGTGATTTTTGTCCCCCTAGCGTCCTTTGGAGACTCCTTCCTCTCTGTTTTGATAAGAATTGGAGTACTGTCTGTGAACGAGAGAGACAAAATGAGCCTGGGAAGAGGGAGAATGAGGGAGTAGCTGCTGACAGAGAGGTTGGGAGCCTCGCACGGGCGTGTGCTGGACTCCTGGGCACAGCTGAGAGGCTTGTGAAGAGCCTGCATTTTCATGGCTGTTTGCAAGCAGCAGGCTCTCGATGCAGCCCAGCGTGGAATCTTTGAGTGTTCCTGCTTCCTAGTGCCTGGGGGAACGGAGCTGCTTCTGGATTAGTCAGAGAAAATGGGAAGGAGCCAGCCTGCAGACTAGCACCTGTACATCAAACCCCACCTCAGTCTCCCTTGCACTTCCAGTGGGTTGGGAACTTCCCCCTTCCTCAACTGAAATTTACCAGACTAGCTCAAACTAGCCTGGTAAAGTAAGGTAAAGCTGTATTTACAGCAAAGCTAAATTGACAAGCGTATATACACAATATATTTTCATGTATGTGCAATTATATACAATTGAGAAATAATACAGAAATCCAAGCTTCCCCCCCCAGACAAAGAAATGAAGCTCAGAAGGGGCCCAATGCCCCTTATCTGGTCAAGCCAAGATTAGTAGAGATTAAGGCAGAGAAGCACCCCAGAGCTAAGGAGGAAGAATTCATCATAGAATCAACCAGGTTGGAAGAGACCACCAAGATGATCCAGTCCAACCCATCTCCCAGCCCTATCCAATCAACTATAGACCATGGCACTAAGTGCCTCATCCACTCTTTTGTTGAACACCTCCAGGGACAGCAACTCCACCACCTCCCTGGGCAGCCCATTCCAATGGCAAATCACTCTCTCTGTGAAAAACTCTCTCCTAACATCCAGCCTGAACCTCCCATGGCACAGCTTGAGACTATATCTCCTCATTCTGTTGCTGGTTGCCTGGGAGAAGAGACCAACCCTACTTGGCTACAGCCTCCCTTCAGTTAGCTGTAGACAGTAATGAGATCACCCCTGAGCCTCCACTTCTGCAGGCTGCACACCCCCAGCTCCCTCAGTCTCTCCTCANCCCTTTTAGCAAACCAATGAATGATACAGACTCTATCATTATTTTCCTTCTAGAACCAACTATCTAATTTCTCTCATTAGAATATTTCAATCAGCTTTAAACCAGCACTGCACTGGAGCATCTGCAGAGCTGGCACTGCTTGTGCAGGACCTGGTTTCCCCTGAGATACTGCTACATGTGGTTGGCCTTGGCTGGCATCAGCTGCAAGATGCCTGTTGGGCTGCCAGGATGCTGGTGTTTGGGGAAAGGTGGTGACTGCTCAATTAGTAGCCTGACATGGTGGCAAACTCCGAGTTACACATCCCTGTGACTCTGGCCATGTGTTTAATGATATTTGAGCTTTTCAGAGTGGGAGCTGAAAAGTTGCTCTGTTTATCAGGTACCTCTAAGTGCTAGCACTGATGTTTCACTTCTGAAATGTTTGATTGCTGACGTGCTTGGACACAGCATGTTAAACAATCTGCTCCAGCTGCAAATTACTGGGAGGAAATGATAAAAAGCTATTGACTGAAAAAATTCTGCTTTTCTAGTTTTATTAGAGCTTTTATACAGTTTCTGTAAAATAAAATAGAAGTCACTACATAATAATAATTTAATCTCTGAGTCAAAAAAAATGGACTTTGGAAGAAGTAATTCAAATCTCTCAACCAATCAGATACAATGTTTTGGGTTTTACAAAGGGAAAACATGTCTAAGTTTCTAGTAGGGCTTTTGATTATTTTAATCAATGGTTTCTGTCCAGCTTGCACAATATGTTCATTTGTAAGAAACAGCAGCTCTGTGGAAGATCACAATAGAACAATCTATGGGTTTGCTTGTAATTAAAGTTCCATTCTGTTTCCATAATTACCTAACTGCTTATCTGAGGCAAAACTGGGAGAAACAGTTCCGGATCCATTATATTCAAGCCAGACAGCAAACTAAACTACTTCTAAGGGATTAAAGAAGCATTTTCCACCTTAAAATCTTGTTTTTTAAATCCTGGTTGCACTTAACTACTCTTCTGTGAGCTCCTTCTAAACTGTGCTTCAATAACCACCAAGCACTTTACAAACCACAATTAAACTTGGTGGTTATTTCAGCAGAAGCACAGGAGGTGCTTCAGAAGAGCAGGTCAAATGCTGGTCCCGTGATGGCTTTCACTATTCCCCTGCATTTGCAGCAGAGCACTGCTGAAGCAGTCAGGTTCTGCCTGGGCCTCTGCAGCTGCCTTCTGCACAGAGCTTTCATCCCTGCTGAAAATACTTACATGAGGGCTTGCAAAGTGGATTTTCTAGCAGAACAGACTGAAAGGAAGCAAGAAGACTAATGAGAGTGATAACAGGAGGAGTGTGTTGTGGAGGCAGGGAATTAATGGGGCAGAGTCAGGAATTATAAAAATAGGATTATTTTATTTTCCTGAAACCCCACCCCCAAAGTACATACAAAACTAGTTTAGGTTTATTTACAGATTCTAGTTCCATTGGGAATTCTTCAAAAGGATGTTATGGACAAATTTAGAGATTTAGGAAGTCAGAAAATGGAAAAGGCTAAGCAATAAACACAGCTTTATCCCACTATCAATCAAGCTGAGCAGAGAATTAAGGAACAGCAGGCTTTGCACATGGAGGTGATAGGTATTCATCAGTGATCCCTTGCTGGATTTCTCTGCTCTCAGCTGCCTTCTGATGCTGCAAGCAATATCCAATAGTCTGAATCCACGCAGCAGAAGCCCAAGGTAAGTGGTAAAGCTGCCAATCTCAGAAATGTCTCGAGACACGGCTGCCACAAAACAGAGATTCGTGGAAACAATGCTGCCTCAGCAGTGGCAGGGGAGAGCCAGACTGGGTCTGAGAGTAACAGAGTCCAGATGCTGCCAGCAGCTCTCTCAAAATGACCCCAGGACTTGCCAAGCTTGCAAGTTTGCACAGGATGCTGCAAAAGCGGGGAGAACCGCCCAGAAGCAGGGACGGTGTAAAACAGAGCTGTGTGAAAAAGGTAGGAGCCGCCCAAAAGCAGGGACTGTCCAAAACAGGAATTCTGTCCTGTTGGGAATTCTATCCAGGTGGGAACTCTTTCAAGGTGGGAATCTCTTTGCCATCTCCCTTGCTCTATTTATGGTTTTCTAGACAGTGTCCATTTGCCATTTTTTACTGGATGTGAAAACCCTGCCAACCACCAGCCCGGTTCCATCACGGGCTTCCATGTGGGTCAGCACATGTGTGGAAAGGCACCGTTTGCTGTTTCCCCTTCAAGCCTGCAGGGCGCGGGGAGGGAAGCAGTTTTCATGCCACCTTTTCTCCATTCAAACCCACCAGATTGGGAGGGAAGAAGAAAGGAGTTTAGAGTACTCTGGAACACAGTGAACAAAGATCATACTAATGAGGTCAGAGGGGTCTTCATCCTGAAGCCAAGTATAGCTGTGTACATAGATACTTAACAGACAGGTAAATGAAGGACTGTGTTAACAAGACTATTGGAGATTGGCAAAAATTGCCTGTGAGAGTGAATTTGAGGAAGGGAGCATGAGCAAGAGGCACAAGAGAATGATCTGTGCAGAGGGTGGGCAAGATGAGCACCGTTTAAGAGAGTTGGACAAAAGCAATCATGGAATGTTAGGGGTTGGAGGGGACCTCAAAAACTCACCCAGTCCAGTCCCCCTGCCAGAGCAGGATCACCTAGACCAGGTCACACAGGAATGCATCCAGACAGGTTTTGAATATCTCCAGAGAGGGAGACTCCACAACCCTCTGGACAGCCTGTTCCAGGGTTCTGTCACTCTCACAGTGAAAAAAATTCCTTCTCATGTTTACATGAAACTTTCTATGCCTCAATCAGGAATCTGGTGCCAGTGGTGGAGCACAGTTGCTTCTATTTTCCATGCTGAGGGGTGAGAAGAAAAATTTAAGATACTGGTACATGTTTCTCAGGGCACTTGCATGATACTGCTCAAGAAAGATGCAGGTCTGGAGGTTTTTTGGCTCTGCTGCTGTCTCATGTGACCAGGTATGTGTGAAGTGATTAAAGTGTCACAAACTTCAAAAACAAAGTGGTGCAAATTTGTCAAAGCTGCTCATAGTGTTGGTGCTGTATCTAACTATCTGGTTGAAGTACACCTGTTGATTATATTCCTCTCTGATTAGGAACCAGTTAATAATAGGACTATGAATTGTGGTTAGATTTTACCAAGTGGTTAAAAGCTCTTGACTCTGGCACTCTTCTTGGTCTATTTTTTTGCCATTTTTGTTATTAATTGAGTAAAAGCTGAGTACATTTTAAGTGAAATGTTACTCTTTCACAGCCCTTTACTGATTGATTCCTCCCCTCCCCCCATAATTCTTTAGTAATATACTTAACATTTCCTGTGTTTCCTAGAAGAAGAGTAAAGCCTGGATGTTCAGAAGTGTACAAGGAAATATCCAAAGGGTCTTCTGACTGAGACTTTCAAAAAATACATTATCAGTGTTTAAATGCAGCTTGTTTGGTTGCCTCAGTGCAGACAGTTTCTTCTAAGCTGGATGCCCTAAATTAATGGCTTTTAGGAAGCATTTGCAGACTTTGCCACTTAGTGCTAGTGGGAAAGGGGGTATCTGTCAGTGTCCATGCTTTAATACCATGTACCTGAATCAGTATTTTAGTGAGGGGAGTGAAGTGCACAGGCTCTGACAAAAACTGAGCTTAAGCATCTTCTTCAAAACCACCCATATGAAAATTTATTTAAAATAAAAAAAAATGGGGGTTTGAATCTGTGTAGCCTTCAAGCACAGATCATCCCTTCTGTATGTGCACAGAGGTTTGGTATCATGCTATTCTAATGCATGCTATGCTGGGGCTTCATTGTCCACAGAATTGAAGATCACTATTGGAACATCCAGCTGCTGTTGGACTAGTGCAGAGTGGGTTGAGAGTAGCCATGAAGAAAGAGACTTGGGGGTGCCAGTTGATGAGAAGCTCCCCATGAGCCAGCATTGCCCTCATGCAACCCAGAAGACAGCTGTGTGCTGGGCTACAGCCAGAGATGCTTGAACGTGTCCAGAGAAGGGCAATGAGGCTGGTGAGAGGCCTCGAGCACAAGCCCTACGAGGAGAGGCTGAGGGAGCTGGGATTGTTTAGCCTGGAGAAGAGGAGGCTCAGGGGAGACCTTATTGGTGTCTACAACTACCTGAGGGGTGGTTGTAGCCAGGAGGAGGTTNAGGGTAAAAGAGGGGATTCTGCCCCTTGACTCTGCTCTGCTGAGACCTCACCTTCCAATACTGCCTCTAGTTCTGGTGTCCCCAGCATAAGTAGGACACAGAGCAGCTGGAGAGAGTCCAGAGGAGGCCATAAAGATGATCTTAGGAAGAAGTTCTTCAGTACAAGGGTGATGAGACTCTGGAATAGGCTGCCCAGAGAGACTGTGAATGTCTTCTCCCTGGGGGTGTTCAAGGCCAAGTTGGATGAGGCCTTGAGCAGTCAAGTCTAGTTGAGAGGTGTCCCTGCCCATGGCAGTGAGGTTGGAGTAGCTGGTCTCTGCAGTCCCTTCCAACCTGAGTCATGCTGTTATTCCATGACTTTTGGGTTCCCTAGAAGTTAGACCATGGTTGCAGAACAGTAGTGTGACACTGTCTCAGTACCAGTCCCTGTTCAGCGTGCTCTGAACTATTCCTTGTTACCTTTTGTGAGCCGGAATCTTGGCTGTCAAGATTTAAGGAGAAAAGTTTAGGCAGTGTTGGATGTCAGGATTATGGAGAAAAAGCAGAATTTTTAATTGTCTTTTTTCTCCTTCCTTCCATTGCCAGACCTGTGCTGGATTAAACATTACATCTTGTTTCTATTTGAAGTGTAGGATCATCCTTTGAAATGATGCTTGCAGTGAAGAACAGGACAAGTAACTGAGCTGTTGGTGGCCTCAGACTGCTGCTGGTCTGGATTCTGCGCACTTGGGAGTGCTATCGTGGAAGATTCTGTGTTTCTCTAAGAATGGCCATTGCACTGTGCTTGGTGCATAGCAGGTTCTAGACACTTGTCTCCAAGTTCTGCACTCCAGTTCCTTCCAACAGACTCATAGTTTCTGTGTTTCTTCTCTGAGGTGGGAGCCCACAGTATTTTCATCATAGGGCATAAGACATTTATTATTGTTTTTAAAGGTTGGCTTCAGGAGACAGTCTGTGATGTAACTGCATTTAGTAACATAAATCAAAGTTCTTCTCTTGCATATGTTTAGGAAGCCATGAGGAGTCCCTAAATACCAGGGAGACAATCACTGTGAAAACATTTCAAAGGGAAATAGCTTGAAGCTATAGAAGGATGTTTAGAAAAGGCCAATTGAAACTAAACAAAGTAGTCCTTGTTATACATAATAAATGGAGGAGATAGCTCTAAAATCTTAGAAGAAAATTAAAGAGAAAGTCTGGGATTCAGATTCCTGAGAAAAAATGTGTTTAATGCTCATGCAGAATCAGGAACTTCACAACAGTGGGATCAGCTCTCACCTTTTCATAGCCTAAGGACATGTGTATTCTTCTCCTTCACTTGGATGTTTTTTCATTCATCTCTTAGGATCCTGGCTTACAAGAAGTGGTTGGGTGTTGTTTTTTTTTTTTTCCTGAAGACTCTAAAGCAGCTGCCACTGGAAGCTGTTGTGTAACATATGTCCTAGGGAAAGTGAATACATCCCTGTCTGCTCATCAAATATTATGAGAACTGGAGGTGATGTTTCTGGCTTTCAAGAGACATTTTTCTCTCTTAGTGAGCCAAAGGAAAAATTTTGGTAGTTCAAACCCCACATATGTGCTGCCTTACTTGCTGTGTGCTGTAATTGCTTAACCACTTCCACAAACCTGAGGTATCCTTAAGAGATCGGCACTGGCTGGATGGAGGGAATGGAGAGGATAACAGCAGCAGCATGCAGTCGTTGAATGTGATGGTTGAGTGCACAGTTATGGCAGCCATAAGTCAACAAGAGCACATCCTGTCTTCTGGAATATGCTCACAGCAGCTGCATTTGATTTTTCTGCATATCCTGTTTCAGAGCAGTGCTGGAATTGAGTGTGGGAGCGACTTGTAGGTTAGCTTTAGTCTTGTGTGTGGCTTCTGTGTCATCTGCATTGCAGATTCTGGTGTACTCACACCTCTCTGGGCAGAGTCAGTCAGGATACTGAGGTTATTTCAAATAGGAAGAAGTTGATATTTGGTTTTGGTGATTTCAAACGACTGCTCGTTTCATTTGCTTTGTGGGTTGATGTTTTGTTGTGGTGGGGCTTTTTGTTTGTTGAATTCTTCATTCTGTTGGATTAATTTAGATATTCAGGCAGTTTTCAAACTGCTTTTTGGAGAGAATGTAAGAGATTATTTTCTTTCATATTTTGGAAGTTATAGTGGTTTAGCTCAGCCTTTTGTATTAACTGCAGCCTGGGATCACCAGAAGTGTGTGTTGTCCAGGAGCAGGCTGTAACTGTGACACAGATGACAATCTCTATCCTTTTCCCTACTTTGAAATGCAGATTAGCGGACTGGCATCTGGCACAGATGCCCACACTGCAGAGGTGCTGACTCAGTAGTACAGCTGACCTTTCTGCAAGGCACAGGATGATGAGTGCAAAGTGTGTGTGTGCTCCCAGTCATCTTATGTCCCTGTTAGCAAGCAGGGATGGTGGTTTCCTGCTCCTCTTGCCATTGGTGTGAAGCAGGGCTGGACACTTGCCTTGAGTCTTACAACAAAGTTTTCACAGACTGCCACAATCTTTCCCCCCTTGAGCTCTGCATGGCTTCTCTCGTTGGCAGGTGGAAAATTCTGCATGCAGACAGCTCTGGTTGTCAGAGAAGGTTTTGGAAAGGTTAGGAACTGAGAGTACAGCAAGGTCTTTGAAGTTCTGACATAGGACTCCCTCTCCTCTTGGGTAGCTGACCTGCAGAGGAAACGAGGTGTGCTTTCCACTTGAAATTGCATCAGAAAAGTGACTTGATTCAGACTACATGCAAGGATACAGGAGAGGTGACAGCGCTTTGTCTCAGAGCATACTGAGACAGATTTGTCTCAGGGCTGTTCTACCTCTCTTATGCTAGGGCTGGAAGAGTCTTCCTGTTGAAAATGTTGAACAAGCAGTGTACCACCCCTAAAGAGCCAGGACTGCATTGCTGTGAGCTTCTCCACACCTTGCTACATGGGTTCTAGCAAACAAAGATCACTCCATCACCTGGTTAGCAAAGAGCTTCATGAGCAGTAGAACTGGTGAAGACTGATGCAGGGCTTTTGTCTGTTGGTTGGTTGGGTTTGTTTTCTTTTACCTCCTACTCACCTTTCCCCACTCATTTACATCCTGAGCTTTAGTGACTTTTTCCATGCATAAGAGGGTAAGAATCAAAATCAAAGGCTTTCCCTGCTTTCTTCACCATGGATTCTTTGTCTTCCAATGCAGATAGAGCTTACACAGCAACATCTTTTCTGTCACAGTATTCTGCCCAATTGTGTGGTTTTGTAGGAACCCTCCTTGAGACCTCTTGTCTTTTTATTGGTTTGCATGGCATTTAGAATTTGAGGGGAGAAGTAATGGATTATTGAGGGGGTTTAAATCATATATGGATGTTTTTTTCCATGGGAAATCAGCATAAGAATGTGTAATATTGAGAAATGGATTGTTGGGTGGGTTTGAATTGTATACAGAGTGTTTTTCTGTAGGAAAGCAGCATAAGGATGTGTAATACTAATAGCTGAAACAATTACAGTCTGGGTACAAGGGGTAGTTAGATAATGAAGGTATGGTCTGAATAAGGAAAACCATAAGCATGCAAGGAAGCTTTATGGCCAGGTATATAAAGGGTTGAAGGAATTACTGAGCTGTGTGAAAAGCAAATCCATTTAGTGCACTAGTGGTCAGTGGGAGCAAAGCAGTAAGCTGCAGTGGCAGAAAATAAGAAAATTTTGAGTGTATTTCTAATTTCTGTTCAGAAAGAGGAGGAAGAGGAAGACAGATTTGCACATTTAACAGCTTGCCTGCTATTGAACTGCTATTAAAGTTTTGTGCTTTTAAAACAGCAGTACTGGCAAACTTACACTGAAAGACACAACCCACTGGGGCTTCTGAAATCTACTTTGTTTTTTCTTTTTATAAAAGAAGGTTTTAATTTTTACTGTGAGGTGTTGCTGGAAGTTCTAGTAAGTTAAAGCTGGTATACTCATGGTGGTTTAAAAGGGTAAACAGAGCAGCACTGTATAGAACCTTCTGTAGAAGGTCTGCAATCCAAGGCTTGGGTCCCCTCACTGCTACAACCATAACTAATTCGACCCCAAGAGCTGCATTAGCTGATCATGGTGTTACTCCTTGTAGGATAAAACTGTAGAAAGGCTGATAATGGAGTATTAGACATCAAATTTAAAGAGAATTTTAAACATCTGTGTCAATATTAGGGAAAACAGGAGTTGTCCCACTTTCCTTAACTGGATCATGACCTCCTTAACAAGGTACTCTGTGTGTTAGTAAGCCACTATGTGTAGTTTGTGGTGTGTGATTTGACTTAGACAAATGTAGTTAACAAAATTGTTATAGGTCACATTAAACAATAGGTGACTAAAAGGTGATAAAAGACACGGGTTGCTGCTGTGAAGTGGAAAGGTTATTAGACAAGGGGTTGTGAATAATCCTACAAGGCTCATGTGGTTGTGGTTGGGATTCTGCATTCTAACAAAGGCTTCTTTGATTCATTGCAGGGAATGAGAGTGGCCTTTAGCAATCCACACCTGCTTCCTTAAACAAGAAGCTCCATCACAGTTGTTTCTTTAGCTTAGCAAGAAACAGCATCATTAGATTTAGTGAACAGATGACAAAAGTAGATAAGAGAACTACAGATAAGAGCTGTATCTCATCTCTAGTTTTAGTCCTTAACAGGAGTGCTAAGTAAACAAGTGGACTTACTTGTGGAGAAATCTTTACCAATTGAAAACTTTAAATCAAAGTAGATCTCTGTCTTAATGCTGTCCTTTAATGGAGTGTTGATCAAGAAATTACAATCTGGGCTGATTTTAATGGTTCTGTAACATTTAAACCTGGGAAGTTTTCAGCTGGTGCTGGCAAGTGCTGGTGAAGCTGCACAGTTTACAAGTGAAGACATTTGGCCCAGCTGCTGAAAGCCACAATAAGCTCTGTCATGGGGCAGTTACTCCATGTGGGAATCAGCTGGACATTCAAGTCACTGAGAAGGAATTTTCAGGGCAAAATTAGCCTTCTTTGGTTAAGGAAAATAGTTTGTTCATTAGAGGAGAGCAACACCACTTCCTCCTCCCTATCCATAGATCTCCATAAAATCACAGAATGGTTTAGGTTGGAAGGAGCCTCAAAGATCATCTAGTTTCAACTGCCTGCCATAGGCAGGGATACCTACTAGAACAGGTCCCACTAGGACAGGTCACTCAAGACCTCATCCAGCCTGGCTTTGAACACCTCCAGGGAGGTTGTGGATCACAAAATTTGCGATCACATTTTGTGATCCACAGCCTCCTTGGGCAACCTGTGCCAGTGTCTCACCACCCTC
Source organism: Tricholaema leucomelas (assembly GCA_013400475.1). Taxonomy (NCBI): domain Eukaryota; kingdom Metazoa; phylum Chordata; class Aves; order Piciformes; family Lybiidae; genus Tricholaema lacrymosa; species Tricholaema leucomelas. Next base: position 238,819 of record WAAF01015156.1, read on the forward strand.
TTTGCAAATAACCTCTTCCTAACATCTAGTTTGAATCTCTCCTCTTCCAGTTTAAACCCATCACTCTTCATCATGTCACTACAAGACCTTGTAAATAGTCCTTCCCCAGCCCTCCTGTAGCCCCCCTTTAGATACTGGAAGGCCACTACAAGGTCTTCTGGAAGCCTTCTCTTCTCCAGGTTGAAGAGCCTCAACTCTTGTAGCCTGTCCTCATAGCAGAGCTGCTCCAGCCCCTTGAGCATCTTCGTGGCCTCCTCTGGTCTCTCTCCAACAGTTCAGTGTCCTTCTTGTGTTGGAGGCACCACAACTGTGCACAGCACTCTGGGTAGTTCTCCAAAGACACTCTTAGGTGTCCCTGTGGCAAGGGAGTTCACAGAGAGGAA
>WAAF01015157.1:0-118697 GCA_013400475.1 Tricholaema leucomelas
GGGGGGCGGGGGACACCTAAACCATCACAATGTAGCAGACACAGAAGTTTATATTCATGACAAAGGAGAGTAATAATTATTTTTTAAGAAAGTAGTGGCCAAAACTGGGCACACTCCTAGGCATGGAGCATCCTTGAATCAGAAGCATTCTTACAGTGCAGTTGGGGAAGGACCAGTTGATGAGCAAAGTAACTCTCTTTAGACATATCCACACAATGAGTTTGGTTTGGATTTGTCAAGAAACTAAAGTGCTACTTTGGGGACAATGATTTTGTGGATTCTGCTTTATCCCAGCTGGAGTACATTGGAGTTAAATGAGGCAAAGAAACAGAGTGTTTTGACATGAATATAACAATTGCACCTGTAGCAAACAATGAACTCAGTACTGAAGTGTGACAAAATCTAAATAAGGAGATATTTTATATGGTGGTCACACACACACTGGGAAGGGAATAAAAGAAATCCCAAACTGAGAAAAAACAGATCAAACTGCTAGGAAATAATGACAAAGCTGTCAGATACTTCAGAATCCAAACATAAGAGGTTTGTTTGTTTGTGATTGGTTTGGGGTGTTGTTTTGTTGTTTGTTTTTTTTTAATGCTGGTGGCATTGAGTTTTGTTTGTTTTGTTTGGTATTAGTATTGTTATTACTTAAGGAAAATATTGAGGGAAAAGACACTGCTGGCAAAGAAATATTTAATCAGAGACACTCGTACATTGAGTGGCCAGCAATTTTCTTTTGCAAGAGCTTTAAAGTCCCAGAAATCATAGAATCATAGAATGGTTTATGTTGGAAGGGACCTCAAAGATCATCCAGTTCCAACCTCATGCCATAGGCAAGGACACTTCCCGATAGAACAGGTTGCTCAAGGCCTCATCCAATCTGCCTTTGGACACCTCCAGGGAGGGAGCATCCACAACCTCTCTGGGCAACATGTTCCAGTGTCTCACCACCCTCACTGTAAAGAACCCTTTCCTAACATCTAGTTTAAATCCCCCTTCTGCCAGTTTAAACCCATTACCCCTTATCCTGTCATTACAAGACCTTGTCAGTAGCCCCTCCCCAGTCTTCCTGTAGGCCCCCTTCAGATACTGGAAAGCCACTATAAGGTCTCCTTGAAGCCTTCTCTTCTCCAGGCTGAAGAGCCCCAACTCTCTCAGCCTGTCCTCATATCAGAGCTGCTCCAGCCCTCTGAGCATCTTCATGGCTTCCTCTGGACTTGCTCCAACAGTTTGATGTCCTTCTTNAGCTTGGTGTCATCTGCAAACTTGCTGAGAGTGCACTCAATTCCTCTGTTCATGTCTCTGACAAAGATGTTAAACAGCACTTTCTAGGCAGCTTTCCTAACCTGAGCTCTGATTGCATGAACAATTTCTTTGTATTTGTCCCAGGTTCCCTGTCCTTGCTGCCACTCTCTGTAGGCTTTCTTCTTGCATCTAAGTGTGTCCAGAAGCTCTCTATTCATCCATGCAGGCCTCCTGGTGTTCTTACCTGCCTTCATCATTTTTGGGATGCATTGCTCCTGGACCTGGAGGAGGTGATTCTTGAACACTGACCAGCTTTCCTGGGCACACTTTCCTTCAAGAGTTTTTTGCTGGGTTTTTTTTTGTTTTGTTTTGTTTTTGGTTTTTTTGTTGTGGTTTTTTTTTTCCCATGGTACTCTGCCAAGGAGGTCCCTGGAGAGGTTGAAGTCTGTTCTTCTGAAGTCCAGAGCAGTGAGGTTTGCTATGCACCTTCCTTGATGCCGTGAGAATCTTAAACTCCAACATTTCATGGTCATTGCAGCCAAGGCTACCCTTCAGCTTCTCTTCACTCACCAGCCCCTTCTTGTTGGTGAACACTGGGTCCAGCATAGCACTTTTTCCTGTGGGTTCCTCTACTGCTTGGAGGAGGAAGTTATCATCAGTGCATTCCAGGAACCTCTTAGATTGCTGATGCTCTGCTCTGTTGTTCTTCCAACAGATGTCAGGATAGTTGAAGTCCCCTGTGAGGATCAGGGCCTGTGAGTGTGAAGCTTCTGCTATTTGTTTTTAAAAGGCCTCATCTGCTTTGCCTTCCTGATCAGGAGGTCTATAGCAGACTCCTACTATGATGTCACCTTCCCCTGCCTTCCCTTTTAACCTTTATACATAAGCACATCCCCAGGCAGTGCTCCATGGACTCTAGTTTGTCACTGATGTAGAGTGCAACACCCACTCCCCTTCTCCCCTGCCTGTCCCTTCTGAAGAGTCTATAACCATCTATCCCCAAGCTCCAATCATGAGTTCCATCCCACCATGTCTCAGTTACATCACAACCCTGCAGACCTGCACAGATTTGCAATTTTTCCTGTTTGTTCCCCATGCTCCTTGCATTAGTGTAGAGGCATTTCAGTTGTGCCTCTATTGGAGCTGATTTGCTCACTGATTTTTCCCTTACCCTGCTCTTTGGGAACTCTTTTCTCAGTCTGTACTGCAGTCCTAGGGTCAGATCCCTCCTGTCTATGCTCAGGCATCTTTGTAGCTATCAACCTATCTCTACCCCTCATCTCATCACTACCACCTGATATTTTCCTATTGACAGCTACTACCTGAAGGGGATCTGGCTCATCTCTGCAAGACTTTGACTGAATTATTTTGTCCCCAGCATGCTACTGGGGAGCAGGTTGAGAGCCCTTACTAGTCTCCCATTGCTCTCACACTGATGTATGCTCCCACACTGATGTATCCTCCCACACCTCGCCACATAGAAGTCTGATGACTTTATCCCACTCCCCCTTCACATCCCATTTGAAGCCCTGTCAACTAGCTCTGCAGTCTCCTCCACAAAGACCCTCTTCCCCCTTTGAGAGAGGTGCCTTCTGTTTGGTGTTGTGCTAGAATGTTTTGGTGAGAAGAATTAGATCACAAGCTGTGAAAGAAAAGCAATGGTGATGTCTACTTCACTCATAGGCTTGCTGAGATGTATAAGAGCAAGAATCCAAACACAGATAAGGCATTCGGGCACTGCCTGGGTTCTGGGCTGAATTTCTCTCTAACCTCACCTACTGTCTCTCTGATTAATCCACTTTGCTTCCTAACCCCCCTGGCCAACCCTCCATTCTTCCTTGGGCACAAGGCAATATCTAGGGTAAGGTAGAGGGGTGGGAGAAGATGGAAGGGCAGTTGGGAGCCCCTCCTGGGGACTCAGGTTTCTGGGAGGGCTGTTGTGTTTCTGTATTAGCTTTTATCTTGTGTATTTCTGTATGTACTGTAAATATCTGCTTGTATATTGAGCTAAGCTGTAAATATAAGCTTCATTCAAATTTCCAGAGCCATCTGAGTCTAGTTTGGATGATTTCCAAAGTGGGGGGTGAGTAACACCCAAACCACTACAGGTATCAACAACCCTGGTGCTGTATAGGTAATGCTATTGTCAAAGAACCCAAATTTATGGTGATGACCCACCCCCCACTTTGGAAATCATCCAAACTAGACTCAGATGGCTCTGGAAATTTGAATGAAGCTTATATTTACAGCTTAGCTCAATATACAAGCAGATATTTACAGTACATACAGAAATACACAGCAGCCATGGAGCCATGTACTAAAAGACTGTATGTGGCTGCTTAATCCAATATTCTGAACTGTGGATGTCTGAGCTGGTGATCAGTCAGATGTAAGAAAGCTTGGGCAGTGCCAGCTTCTGTGGTGGGTTGAAAGTAGGGGTTGAATTGTTTTTTGGTCAGACAAGCAATGTCCACATAACTCAAGAGCTCACTTTTCATGACTGTGTGAGCTTGTGGAGGTATTGCTATATCTAAAGGAACTTCCCAGTCTACTTAATGTTGCCCATCCCAAACTAGAGCTTGGATCTGGAAGAATTTCTGCTGTCTGGATATTCATTTCAGCTCATTATAGAGGGGAAGGCAACTTCATAATTTCAAACAATTTGTTTTGGAGGCAGTAGCTTCAATCTGCCCTTGGAAGTGATAAATGATTCTCGTTGCCTTGGTAGTTCTTCACTTTCTATTGCTGAGGAGTCTGGCCTGTGGTATTGGTTCTGACATATCTCTAATAAAGATGCTAAAACTTTCTTCAAACCAATTATGGGATTGATATAAAAGAATGCAAAGCTGTCCCCTAGTATGAGCTGGAGAAGGGGCATAGAGAGAATGGGAAAGTATTGAAAACACAGTCTCGTAAACCCAAAGGCTAACAATATAAAGACAACTTAAAATACAAGGTAGATTAAAAAAGAAAAGCCCAAACAAACTACATTTGGCTGAAGGGAGGGCGTGTAAAGGAATTGGATAGAAAATGAACAAGCAGGGAGATGGAATTGAACAGATAACCACCAGTGCATACCTCAAACCAGGGAGGGGAGGAAAAGAAAGCCGAATCAAATCATATTTGCTTGGGGCAGGAAAGAAACAAGAAAAGGCCTTATCAAAACATCCAGAGAGAACGAAGCATCTGAGAGAGTTTCCAAATGAGAGAGTGAAACGGGGAGAGGGCAGGAGAGTGGTGGAGATTTTCAAACACTCTTTGCTTGTTTTTCTTTGCTCCAGATCACATAATTAATCCTCCTGCAGGCCTATTTCTCAATATCATTGACTTCTTAAGACATATGCACACAGCTCCAACCCCTTCCCTCCCCATTACCAGTGGAGGACATCTTCTTGTGGATTAGAACCTTTTGAGAGAGTGCCCCATTCAAGTGTCAGGGATTTGGTTTTGGGATTTGTTTCACTGAGAATTTGTGTTTGAGAACAGCAGTGACAGGGGGAGGTGCCAGAAGGATGGAGCTGACATCTGCAAGTAGCCCTTGTATCTGTTGTCTGTAGTTTATGCCCTTCCTCTGGGATCTCAACAGACCTTAAAGCATAAGCAGGTCTTCTGGGCAGATTCCCTTACTTCCTCTCTCAGCAGGAGTTGGAGTGGGGGACAAGCATGACATATCTTGATTAAGAACATAGAGGAAATTCCCCTTTGAAGCTTTTTCCTCTGTCCTTGTTCCCTCCATTTGTATTTTTCTTTCCACAGAGAAGCAGCAAGTGAGCTTTTAACTCCCCTTGCTGAAAAATGGGCTTGAGACTATCCCTCTAACTTTCAGTGCCTGACCTCAGTGAAACAATTCAGGTGAGCCTGGTGGCATTACCTTGGTGAGTCAGAGCCTTAGATGATAAAAGCAAGTGCAGGAGATCTGTTATGCTTAGATTTCAGTGAGGCAGCTGAGATAATGCTGCATAATAGAAAGAAACAAGATGAATTCCTAGGTGATAAGGCATGCCATCAGAGGGATTAGGTCTGGCTTGACAGATGAGAAATAGAATGAAATTAATGGGTTAAAGTAGAATAAGGAAAGCCTTTACAAGCAGATCAGAGAGGGAAAAGTAGCAGTAGGGAGAAAGTGCGGGCTATTAGTAAATGAGGATGGGAAAGAAATTAATGATGGCTTAAAAATGGCTGAGATTGTCATGCACTCCAAAGCATGTGGAACAAGATGAAGAGGAAAAAAGAACAGTTTGAAAATGGAAAGGACAAGTTGTAAAACAGTTATTAAAGAACATGTATGGGAGGCTTGCAACAAGATGTATTTTAGGGTCTTCTGGGCAAGATACTATACCAGAATGCTTTAGTCCTTGAGAACCCATCCATTCCTGCTCAGATCCAGCTGGGATCATCAAGCAGTCTCTATGAAAGGCTCACAACAGAGCTGGCAGGTGACCACAGGAGATGATCCAGTTTTTGCAGGAATCTCAAACCCTGATAGGTTTGAGAGGAGGGGGATGCAGTCAGGTCCAGTAGGACAATAGTTTTGGCTTTAATGGAAAAAATACAAGAGAGTTCTGTGGCAGAGAGTGGAGTTTATCAGTAAGACTTCTCAGGCCTGGAAAGACTGCAAAGCTGCCTTACAGGCAAACAGCTGTACATATGTCTGTGCTAGGATACTTAAAGTTAATTTGGCTGCAGTACTAGCAATTATTTCTGAAAGAGCAGGGAGATTTGAGAAGATACTGAAAGCTTTAAGAAAAGTGAGTGACCTTCAAAAAAGAAGTGATCCAGTAAGTAAGCATCTTTTTGGTTTGATTTCTGTCCTCAGCAAAATAATAAAGTATTTGGAAAATAGGTAAAGATTGTAGTTAATGGAGCTATAAGCAACAGCAAGCACACAGAGAAAATCCACAGCCAGACAAATGCAGTGCTTTTTGTGCTGGAAAAGTGTGAATGTGGAAGAAAAAGAGCGACTACAATATGTGGATTGTAGCGAAATATTGGATAGCTTTACCTTCTCTAGTAACTCAGGTGGATTTAGAGAGCAATATTGGAAAGTAGAGTGAAAACTCCCCTTGGAAGCTTGAAACCACCAAGGTTTCTCCAAACTGGTGGCTCATATGACTTCAAGGGTGTTGTGATAGGCTTGATGGGACAGAAATAAGTTTATACATGTACTGGCTTGCCCAGGTATAATCTTCTCCTGTGGTAAACAAGGTACACACACTCAGCTTGTGCCTGCCTTGTGCAAGGCCTATGCTTTTCCCAAATTTGGGTAAAGCAAGCCTATGGTTTCATCTAGTATGGTCAGGATTGGCTAATTGCCATTCTGATTGGCTATTCTGTGTCCAAGCGGCATTTAATCTTGGCCCACATTGATAGAAGAGATACACAGGTAAATGCAGTGTGCTCTGCTGTTCTATTTGTGCCTGCTGTTGCCTGCTGCTATTGCGTATTGCCTTATTGTTTGCCTGGAAACTCCACTGTTGCGAGTTTACCAGGAACAGACTCAAAATGTCTCCATGCAATTGGCCTGCACAGCCAGCATGACATCATGCTAAGACTGCACATTGCAAGACATCCTGCCTACATCTGAAAGACTCTTGCCAAGACGAGAAGTCCTGGAGATACACAGATCATCCAGAGGAGCCAGAAGACAAGGTCAGAGATTGTCTGCCTCCTTTCCGCAGAAGCCTGGGAAGAATCAAGTCTCAGCGGCTGACAAGACAGAGTTCCCTGAAAGCCTATGGGTACTGTCTGGGAGCGTGGCTGGCCCCGCGAGTTGGTAATAATAATTTTGTGAGTAAATACTTAAAACCTCCTTGTAATTGTCCATTGTCTTCTGCCATAAGCAGAAGGAGCAACTTGAGCCCATCTAGTGGGCAAGCAGTATATTGGCTGTGAGCAGTATTTGGCCACAAGAACATTCTCTTCCAGTTCAATTAATGTTTATATATTTTGCTAGTTATTATCTGTAAAGTGTTTCCATGACAGTGCAAAGAACCAATTATTATTATTAAAATTAGTGGTTGGGGGTGGTGAGAGTTATGAATATCAAAATTGACAAACAATATTAATTTTGGAAAAAAAAATCATCTTGCATTAATTACTTCCCCCTTCATAATAAAGGGAACCATCTTTTTCCTGGCCTGGCTTTGGGGCATCCTTTTTGTCACTGGACAAAGATCCAAAGGAAAACTCAGAGGGCTGACTCTTTGGAAGATTTCAAGTATTACATCACAGGTTTCCTTCCCTGTTCTGCTTTGGGACATAATTTAGTGAATGTGGTGGTATTGCATTGATGGTTGGATTTGCTGGTCTTTGAGATTTTTTCCAATCTTAATGATTCTATGACTCTTTCTTACTGATATTTCAGTGTTGCTTTTACTGTGCTTCTCAGGGTCAGATTCATAAAACAAGTACTGTGCTCTAGAGGCTGTTCCCATATGAGCATTCCAAATATGCATCTGAGACATGAAAATGTGTGGTGGTTTGGGTGTCCCCCACCCCACCCACACTTTAGAAATCACCCAGACTAGACTCAGACAGCTCTGGAAATATGAATGAAGCTTATATTTACAGCCAGCACAATATACAAGCAGAGATTTTTACAGCACATACAGTTATATACAGAAATATACAAGGTAAAAAGGCAATACAGAAACACAACTCCCCTCCCAGAAACCTGAGTCCCCAGGAGGGGGCTCTCAACCATCCCCTCACCTTCCCCCTACCCCTCTCAACCTTACCCCAGTCCTAAGGAAGAATGGAGGTTTGGCCAGGGGGTTAAGAAGCAAAGGTGAATCAGCCCAAAGGAAATGGAGGGTGAGATTAGACAGTAAGATGGAGTTCAGCCAGCAGCCTCAGCTCCCCAGCAGGTGAAGTGCCCAGAGCAAAGCCCAGAGTGAAGTGAGCAAATAACTTTTATCTATGTTTTGCTTTTCCTTTCTACATATCTCAGCAAGACCATGAGTGAAGTAGACCTCACCATTGTTTTCATTTCACAGCCTATGATCTAGTCCTTCTCACCAAAACATTCTAGCTAGGCTCAAACTAGCACAAAATGTTTTGAATTTTTTTCATAACCTTGACCCATAAGCTGCAGATATTCCATACAAAATGCGGTTGATTGTGGTCACAATCCTTGACTGGTTTGCAGACAGTACACCTAGCACTGGGATTGGGTTGATAGCACTGAAGTACATAGTGAACTAGGCAGAATTAAACTCACTTCTCTCTTCCTGCCAGGACAGGAATGTTTTTCAGTTGGACTTGACTTCAGAGGTAATGCATTATTACACGTAAATTCTGTCCACCATTTCAATTTGTTGCCTTTCATCTTTCCTTCCCTGCCCAACATGTTTCTCTGTGGACATTTCTGCTCACTTTCTCTTTTACCTTCCAGAGTTGTCTGTGTAAAAGAATAGAAAAGGAGAAAAAAGGTTTAGCTGAAAGGATGAAGTTATATTTTGTTTATTTGCAAGGTGTCTGCCTTCTGTCCAGATAGGTTGTTATTTTGTCCCAAAGGGACAGAATAAATCTTTGTAGTGAAAATCTAAAGCAATCAGAGCTGGGCAAAGCCATAAGCTTCTTGCTGTGAAGGTGGAGCTTGGCAAAAGCCCTGCCAGCTGAGAGAGCCTTTCAGAGGCCCAGGCTCACATAAATATGCCAATGGGATGTGCAAGGGACTGCTGAAGGAAAGACATGCTAAGATTTGTTTCTCTTCCTCAAAGCCCAAGATCCAGTGAAATGAAAGATGGGAAAGAATTATCCCCTCCCCTCAGTTATAGAGCCTATGGTAGCTCCCAATTAAAATCACAGAATTGCTTCAGTTGGAAAAGACCTTTAAGATCATCAGGACCAACCATTGACTAACTCTACAAAGTCTGGCACCATATCTCTGTGTCTCTTAAGTGTCTCCTGGGATGGTGATTCAGCCACCTCCCAGGGGAGCCCATTCCGGTGTTTGAGAGCTCTTTCAGTGAAGAAATTTCTCCTAATATTCAATCTAAACCTCCGCTGTTGTTACTTGAGGCCATTTCCTCTCATCCTGTCTCTTGTTGCTAGGGAGAAGAAACTGGCTCCACCTCACTTTGTATTTGGTCCCCTGTTATGAAGGGGTAATTAATTAATGTGAGATGATATCCAGTATCTGAAGGGGGCCTACAGGAAGGCTGAGGACGGACTATTTACAAGGTCTTGTAATGACAGGATGAGGGGGAATGGGTTTAAACTGGCAGAGGGGAGATTGAAACTAGATGTTAGGAGGAAGTTCTTTACAGTGAGGGTGGTGAGACACTGGGATGAGTTGCCCAGGGAGGTTGTGGCTGCTTCCTCTCTGGAGGTGTTTAAGGCCAGGTTGGATGAGGCCTTGAGTAACCTGCGCTAGTGGCAGGTGTCCCTGCCTACGGCAGGGGAGTTGGAGCTGGATGATCCTTGGGTCCCTTCCAACCTAAACCATTCTATGATTATTTTTTTTTCCCAAAGTCAATATTGTTTATTAATTTTGATATTCAGAACTCTACCCCCAACCACTAATTTTAATAATAATTGGTTCTTTGCACTGTCATGGAAACATTTTACAGGTAATAACTAGATCTAGTAATAACTAGCAAAATATATAAACATTAACTGAACTGGAAGAGAGATTCCTGTGGTCAAATGCCACTTGTGGTCAATATACCAATTGCCCACTAGACGGACTCAAGGAGCCCTTTTCTGCTTAGGGCAGAAGACAATGGAGAATTACAAAGAGGCTTTTAAGTATTTACTCACAAAATCATTACCCAACTCCTGGGGCTAGCCACGCTCCCAGACAATACCCAAATGCTTTCAGAGAACTCTGTCTGTCAGCTACTGAGACTTGATTCTTCCCAGGCTTCTGAGGAAAGGAGGCAGACAATCTCTGACCTTGGCTCCTCTGGATGATCTGTGTATCTCCAGGACTTCTCCTGGCAGGAGGCTTTCAAATGTGGGCAGGATGTCTTTAGCATGATGTCATGCTGGCTATGCAGGCCGATTGCATGGAGACATTTTGAGTCTGTTCCCGGTAAACTTGTGACAGTGCTGAGTTTCCAGGCAAACAATAAGGCAATACGCAATAGCAGCAGGCAACAGCAGGCACAAATAGAACAGCAGAGCACACTGCATTTACCTGTGTATCTCTTCTATCAATGTGGGCCAAGATTAAATGCCCTTTGGACACAGAATAGCCAATCAGAATGGCAATTAGCCAATCCTGACCATACTAGTTGAAACCATAGGCTTGCTTTACCCAAATGTGGGAAAAGCATAGGCCTTGCACAAGCTAAGTGTGTGTACCTTGTTTACCACAGGAGAAGACTATACCTGGGCAAGCCAGTACATGTATAAGCCTATTTCTGGCCCATCAGGCCTACCACAACATTCCCTGGAACAGGAAACACAAAAGCCATTTACCTTTCTAATGACTAACAGCTCATTAATAACATAGAATCATAGAATGGTTTAGGGTGGAAGGGACCTCAAGGATCACCCAGCTCCAACCCCCTGCCATAGGCAGGGACACCTCCCACTAGAGCAGGCTGCTTAAGGCCTCATCCAGCCTGGCTTTAAACACTTCCAGGGAGGAAGCATCCACAACTTCCCTGGGCAACCCATTCCAGTGTCTTACCACCCTCACTGTAAAGAACTTCCTCCTAACATCTAGTCTGAATCTCCCCTCTGCCAGTTTAAACCCATTCCCCCTCATCCTGACATTACTAGACCTTGTAAACTCCATATCTGGAGTTTCCTAGAAAACCAAGCTAGGAAGAATGATACAACCCACAATGGGGGGAAAAAACTGTTAAGCCACTTGAGCCATGTGGGGAATGTGTCCAGCTCTTTCATGAGCATACAAAAAGACTCTCAGCACTTGATTAAAGATCCCAGAACCTCAGATGCTCATCTTTGAAGTAAAATAAGTAATAACAAATATTCGTATCTCTAACGGCCATGTGGGTGTTGCTCAGTGTGTGCTTATCCCATGCCTGGTTTAACAGACCTGTGAGCACTGATGAATAATTACAGATAAATAATTAGAGTATAAAAGAAGGTTAGTTGTGGTGTGGAAGAATTTATGGTGGTTACAGAGCACCAGATAAAACTTGTTCTATGGAAATATGAATAACTTTCAGACAAGACATCTCAGTTCTGCCAGAGGGAATAAATGCCAATATTTGCAGCTTGCATGGGCAGCCACCTTTTTTTCCCTCTCTAGAAGAAGAAAAGGTACTGCTGTTATTGCTATCAGAAACTTGGTCACTTGAGTCTTAGTTGCCCCCCCCCAAGCCTGAAGGCATTCTAAAGTGCCTCTGGTTGTGTTGATTTAGCCCAAAGCTAAAGCTGTAAGCGGGGGGAACCTTCTATGGCTTAGGCTAGAGCAGCACTAAAAACCTCTGTGGCAAGACCTGTTTGAAAATCTTCATAAGGAACTTCTTGTCCGTTGTGGAAATGGTGAATCACTGGCACCAAGATGTTGTTCAGTGGGACTATGAGCTTCAATGAAGCTTGCAGCAGCAGAAAGAAGGCAGAGATATGTTGCTGGGTTGGTATGGCTCAATGCACTGTGTGCTGTCAGTGCCCCTAATAACTTGCTGTTTGAGGTTTCCTTGGGTTTGGGGGGTTTGGAGTTTTTTTGTGTGTGGTTTTTTTTTTTTTTTTCCCCTTGGTTGGTTGGTTTGTTTTGTTTGGTAGTTTTGGAGCTGGGGAGGTGTCTATCTTCCCTTAAGAAAACTACAGAGACAAAGTCCGATCCCAGGGGATGGACTTGGCCATCCCAAGATATTGTAATATTGTTAGAACCTACAGGAAGGCTGGGGAGGGACTATTTACAAGGTCTAGGAATGTCAGGACGAGGGGGAATGGTTTTAAAGTGGCAGAGGGGAGATTTAGACTGGATGTTAGGAGGAAGTTCTTTACAGTGAGGGTGGTGAGACACTGGAACAGGGAGGTTGTGACTGCTTCCTCCCTGGAGGCGTTTAAGGCCAGATTGGATGAGGCCTTGAGCAACCTGCTCTAATGGGAGGTGTCCCTGCCTATGGTGGGGGGTTGGAGCTGGATGGTCCTTGAGGTCCCTTCCAACCTAAACCGTTCTGTGATTCTATTCTGCTTTAAAGTATTATAGCTTATAAGGTAGTGCCTGACCGATAACACTCTGCTCTTCTCCTCCCTGCCTTTCCTCCCTTCACTTCTTTTCTCTGGGCAGCACACATCCCTCCTCATCTCATGGTTTCTATGTGGGAGATGGCTTCTAGCTGGTGGGGATTTTGAGCTGCGGCCTGCTGAGGCCTTGAGAGCCTCATCTAGGGAGGGCAGTTCTGGCCTACTCTCAGGCCTGCTGAGAGTGGAAGGGGTGGAGGATTCTAGATGGTTTTAGTCTGATAGACTTGGCCTAGCTGGTGGCTGTATTCATTCGTTGTACCTGATTGCCTTTTAGGTATACGCACCTCTCTTTAAACTTCCAATCAGTGTTCACTATCTTCATTCTTACTCTTCAAAAGGAGTAAGAGTGTCTTCTGTCATATAATCACGGAATCAACCAGGTTGGAAGAGACCTCCAAGATCATCCACTCCAACCTAGCACCCAGCCCTATCCAGTCAACTAGACCATGGCACTCAGAGCCTCATGTAGGCTTTGCTTCAACACCCTCAGGGACGGCAACTCCACCATCTCCCTGGGCAGCCCATTCCAATGCCAATCACTCTCTCTGGAAACAACTTCCTCCTAACATCCAGCCTAGACCTGCCCCAGCACAACTTGAGACTCTGTCTCCTTCTTCTCTTGCTGGTTGCCTGGCAGAAGAGACCAACCCCCACCTGGCTACAGCCTCCCTTCAGGGAGTTGTACACCGCAATGAGGTCTGCTCTGAGCCTCCTCTTCTCCAAGCTGCACACCCCCAGCTCCCTCAGCCTCTCCTCACAGGGCTGTGCTCCAGGCCCTTCACCAGATTTGTCACCCTTCTCTGGACACATCTAGAATCTGAGCTCCCACCTGGCTGCAGCCTCCCTTCAGGTAGTTGCAGACTTCCAGATCATGTAGCTTGTGGCCCTAAACTAGGACAGTTTGTTTGTTTGTTCGGAGTTTTTGTTTGATTAGTTTTGGTTTTTTTTGGTTGGTGGATTGTTTTTCGTTTGCTTGTTCTTCACTAGAGGCCTTCTGCTGAGCTGGGTGCTTCTGACTTTCCAGGCTCAGTTGAAATCAGACTCTTCAGCTGTTGGCTGTAGATCTTTCTCTCAGCTTTCTGCTTCATGAGGTCACCAGCCCTTCAGACCTCTCAGCTTCCGTAACTCTTGCTGCAAGTTTACCCAGCCCTTCTTAGCTTTCTGGGCAGATAGGCCCAAATAGTTGTGAGATAGAGTGGGACATTCTAAAATATTTATACCCTTTTTTAAATGTGGAACTTTTCAGGACTTTACTCTGTTTCATCTTAATAAAAATTGATTTCTTAGAAAAAGAGAAAAGATAAAGCCTACAGTTCTTGCAAGGAGTGGGTAAGGAGGGGAACTATCTTTTCTGGCTATCTCTAATCATACCCTCAGTCACTTTCTTATTTATTTCTGAACTTGCTGCTGGGCACACATGTCAAACACTACAGCATTGTCTACTCCACCAGGAAAGTTGCACATCCCCTTTGTCAATATATATGCCATGAGCAACTGGTTCAGTCAAATGGCACTTTCAACTACAGGCCAGTCATCTTTTTGGAAGTGGACTATTGGTTAGAGAGTTCTTGGAGTTCCTTGAAGAGAAGAACAGAAGGTGCTAAGGAGAGCATGGGAAAACAGTTCCTTCAGTTGCTAGCTTCCTATTGAATCCTAAATGTAAAATATCCTCTCTGTGCCTGGCTGTTGGGGTTGGGAGTGTATGTGACATCCAACCCAGGAAAGAGTTGCTTAGCAACTGTGTCCTGCCCTCAGGCTGCCCGCAGCTGCCTGTGATGTTCTGCTTTGATGATGGAAATTCTTCCATCTTGTGTTCTGGGGCCTCTCTGTGTGTATCCCGCTGGGTATATGTTGTGTGAATAGATTTTCTATCGAACTTGTCTGATCTTACCAGCTTAGATGCCAAACTCACCTGCTCTTGCAGTTAGAATTCTTCTTTGCTAATTAATGGCAAGGCTTGTTTTTCTATCACCTGGGTTGCATACAAAACTTGTACTACTTGAGGGCAGCTGATTTGAAGGCCCGTTGGATAAACTGGTTCTTTTGTTTCTCCAGATGTTCTTGGGTGACTTTCCTGTTGGAGGGCTAAGCAAAATAGCCTAAACAAAAGAAGGGACTTAGACTGAGTCAACCTAGAGATCAATGAAGCAATTTAAAGAATAAAGTTCACATAACTCATATCCACTCAATATGATGCAATAACTTATTGCTGTCATCGTGAGAGAGCAATGTGCCCTCATGGCCAAGAAGGTCAGCAGTATTGTAGGGTACATTAAAAAGATTGTGGCCAGCAGATTGAGGAAGGTTCTTCTTCCCTTCTACTCTGCCCTGGCAAGACCTCGCTAGAAGTGCTGTGACCAGTTTTGGACTTCCCAGTTCAGGAAGGACAGGGAGCTACTGGTGACAGTCCAGGAGAGAGCTACCAAGATGATGAGGGGATTGGAGCATCTGTCTTAGTAGGAGAGACTGAGAGACATGGGATTCTTTTGCTTGAGAAAGAGAAGACTGAGAGGGGATCTTGTCAATGCTTATAAATAAGTCTGGAGGTCATGAGGATGGGGCCAGGCTCTTTCCAGCAGTAGCCAGTGATAGGACAATGGGCAACTAGAACACAGGAAGTTTCACTAAAACTTAAGAAAGGACTTCTTTCCTTTGAGGAAAGCATTGGACCAGGCTGCCCAGAGAGATTGTGGATTCTCCTTCTCTAGAGACTTTCCAAGCCTGCCTGGAGATATTACTGTGCAATCTGCACTAGGCATACCTGCATTGGCAGGAGGGTTGGACTAGATGATCTCCAGAGATATCTTTCAACCCATACCATTCTGTGATTCTTGTTTCAATGAACACATTTACTTGGCTGATCTGAGGGTACAGAGCAACAGATGGGTTTGAAAAAAGCTGAGTTGGTAGAACATACTGCAGTTGCTGATCACTGCCTTCATAGTGCTGGTGGTGCCATGCCTCAAAGACTTGCCAGTTCAGCTGCTTGTCTCATTGCCCCTTCTTTGTTTCAGTTTAAATGAGATAGTTTGGACCTAGGAGTTGTTCAGAACAATTTTACTCCAAGAGTGCTGAGTCAGCCAAGTGTGTGGACAGACTTAGTTAAAAAACCCATGTCTCCCTGGTGTGCTACCTTTGCTGACAGCTCTTTGGAGAGGTAGCATGCAAAGGTACTGAAGATCAGAGTAGAAAATGGAAACAGACAACTCTAACTGTGTTTAGGTGAGGACTTGTTTGTTTCCCACAGTGCTTTCTCAAGATCATTGTCAGACTCTCCACAGGAAGAATTTTTCCCCTGCTCCTACTGTCTGGGGAACTGTTTGATAGGCACAATGGATTTGCTTGCAAGCACTTTAAATAATTTCAAGAGCTTTAAATCCCAGAGGGTGGTTAATTCCAAGCTGAAGCTGCTCAGCAGTTCAGGTCAGACCCCAGGAGACAGCCCATCTGATGAATGAGTTCACCATCCAGGGCAGGGAATGCCTCAAGTACCTTAAATGATAATGTTGTTATTTGTAAACACATGGTAAGATATTTTGCCTGCATTATGTTATTACCATAATCATTACTTTTACTACTACTCTGCAGGCTTTGCCAAACAGTTCTCATTTATACATCTTGAGGCTATTTCTGTTTCCAGAAATCATGAGATAAGTGAAAGAAGAAGAGTGGAGAGTGAAATGAGTTGTCCTGGCTCATCCAGGAGACTTGTGGCAGTACCTGCAGCTGCTGTCTGGAATCATCAAACCCATTCTCAAGGACCTTCTTTTTGTGAGACTTTCCCCCGGAGATGGAAATTGCTGAGGTTGCAACACTTTTGAACTATGTCTCTTTTCATAGAATCATAGAATCAACCAGGTTGCAAGAGACATCTAAAATCATCCAGCCCAACCTAGCACCCAGCTCACCAATCAACTACACCATGGCACTAAGTGCCTCAGCCAGGCTTTTCTTCAGCACCTCCAGGGACACCACCTCCCTGGGCAGCCCATTCCAATGAAAATCACACTCTCTGGGAAGAACTTCCTCCTAACATCCAGCCTAGACCTTCCCCAGCGCAACTTGAGACTCTGTCCCCTTCTTCTCTTGCTGGTTGCCTGGCAGAAGAGACTAACCCCCACCTGGCTACAGTCTCCCTTCAGGTAGTTGTAGACAGCAATGAGGTCAGCCCTGAGCCTCCTCTTCTCCAGGCTGTGCACCTCCAGCCCTTCTCTGGACACATTCTAGAATCACGACATCTCTCTTGAATTGAGGAGCCCAGAATTGGTGTGAGTGAACATTTTGTTCTTGTTTTGTATATCTGTGTTTCTATATGGTGTATGATTTAACTCCCAAATCTCTCTTCTTCACTTTGTCTTTGGTGGGAAAGGGAAAAGTATGGATAACAAGAGTAGTGTGCAAACAGCTGACCTTGCAAGAAATCTGAGAGTCTGGTGTGCTAGGGAAGAAGAGTTAGGAAGTAGCTGGATGAGAGAGAGCAACACTGTGGAAAGCATTCTGGTTGCTACCTTGTTCTCATCAAAGAGTACTTTAAAATCCTACTTCCCTTGCTGTAAAATGTGGTGGGTTAAGGAACTTCCCCCTCCCCCCACTATCAAAATTTACCAGACCAGCATAGACAGCTTGGAAGTAAGGTAGAGCTCTATTTACAGCAAAGCAGAATTTGCAAGCATATATACATAATGTATTTACAATTATATACAATTTAGATATAATACAGAAATCCATACTCCCTCCCAAAGAAGCTGCTCAGAAGGGACTCAAAACCACCCTCTCTCTCTCCCAGACAGATAAACAATCAGCAAAGCTTAGTGGAAGATATTAGAGTAGAAGTGAAAACAACAAGGGCTCTGAGGCTAAAGAGGGCACAAATTGTTTATACTTTGGTGTGGTGGTTTGGGTGTCCCCTGCCCCACCCACACTTTAGAAACCACCCAGACTAGACTCAGCTGGCTCTGGAAATATGAATGAAGTTTATATTTACAGCTAGCACAATATTCAAGCAGATATTTACAGTATATACAGTTATAGACAGAAATATACAAGGTAAAAGGCAATACAGAAACACAACTCCCCTCCCAGAAACCTGAGTCTCCAGGAGGGGGCTCTCAACCACCCCTCACCTTCCCCCTACCCCTCTCAACCTTGCCGCAGTCCCAAGGAAGAATGGAGGTTCAGCCAGAGGGGTTAAGAAGCAAAGGTGAAATCAGCCACAAAAGCAAATGGAGGGTGAGGTTAGAAAGCAAGATGGAGTTCAGCCAGCAGCCTCAGCTCTCCCCAGCAGGCAAAGCAGAAGTGAACAGCCCAGCACGAAGTGCAGAGGAAAAGTGCCTTTATCTTTTGTTTTGCCTTTCTTCTTTACACATCTCAGCAAGACTGTGAGCAAAGTAGACCTCACCATTGTTTTCATTTCTCAGCCTATGATCTAATTCTTCTCACCAAAACATCCCAGCTAGGCTCAAACTAGCACAGGAGTAGACATCACCATTGTTTTAATTTCATAGCCTATGATCTAGTCCTTCTCACCAAAACATTCTAGCTAGGCTCAAACTAGCACATTTGGCTTTTTAATCCCTTTTAGCAAACCAATGAATTATGTAGACTCTATCATTATCTTCTTTTTACAACCAATGACCTAATTTATCTCATTAGAATATTCCAATTAGCCTTAAACCAGCATACCTGTAGAGAAAATGCTGCCACCTTGAGTCAAGCGACTCAAGTCCAGACTACAGAAGAACTGTCCATGGTACATTTGTTATTGTAGTGTCTAAGGCTGGGTAGTTATCTGTCAGAAAAGGGTTCTTTTCAAAACTAATGAGTCCTAACCGGAAACATTGCTACTTCTAAGGCCACACAAAATAGACAGTGCTCTTCAGTCCTGGCAATGCAAGTTAGTGAAAGGGGGAAAAAGGATAGATGAAATATGAAGGATATGGAAGCAGAGTGTCAGAAAAGGACCAGAATGGAGAAAGAAGGTAGGGTGTTACGTAAAATAAGATAGGTAGTCTGTAGGAAAAGGCAAATTCTTTTGTTAAACTGATACAACTGGCAACAAAACAACAACATCAAAACCCCAAACCAACAAACAAACAATCAAATGGCTAGGGATTTTGCACGACAGCCAGAAAACCTGGTGTGGTCCCTGCTGGAAACCACATTCACAGGATGATGTACCACAGGAGAAGGTGGCTACCACACCATCTTGACTTCAGAAGTCTGGGATCTTTTCAGACTTTTCTCTACTGAACATAGTCATCATTGTCTATGACTTAGAAGAAGACATATTTCCATTTAACACATTATGAACGGTGAAACATCTCTCTGGTGCTGCGGAGAATCCTTAACTCTCAGGATCTGCTCTGTGCAGATCCATGATGGTGAAAAGGCTATGACGTACCCAACTGTAGGGCAAAAGTGGAAGTAAGTGATTTACTAGAGAGACAGTTCATTGATTTGTTGGTAATCAAACTTTGTAGGATAGAGTCACTGACACTAGCAATCCTACTCCTCACCCCTTCTCCTCATCTTCCACTACTTCCAGAGCAACTCTACATATGAAGAAGAGACTCAGGGGGGGACCTCATTGATGTCTATAACTACCTGAAGGGAAGCTGTAGCCAGGTGGGGGTCGGTCTCTTCTGCCAGGGAACCAGCAAGAGAACAAGGGGACACAGTCTCCAGTTGTATTGGGGGAGGTCTAGGCTGGATGTTAGGAGGTAGTTCTTCCCAGAGAGAGTGATTGGCGTGGACTGCCCAGGGAGGTGGTGGAGTCACTATTCCTGGAGGTGTTGAAGAAAAGCCTGGCTGAGGCACTTAGTGCCATGGTCTAGTTGATTGGATAGGGCTGGGTGCTAGGTTGGCCTGGATGATCTTGGAGATGTCTTCCAACCTGGTTGACTCTATGAAACTATTAAGCTTGTCCAGACAGTGCAGCCACACTGGGAACTAGAAAGGAAAGGAACATGAAAGTTATGCATCAGAGTTGGGAACAGTCTGGCATAAACATGAATAAGTATCTAGTACAGAGAGCTTGTTTTCATTCCTTGCAGCAGGCTCCATGTTCACCAGAGCTACTCAGCTGTCTGAATGTGTATGTAAAGCAGTGTTATAAATCTGTGGTGCTACACTCACGTTTTTATTCCTATTACACTATATACATATTTTATTATGTTTATCATTAATATTCAGCATGGGGTATTAACAGGAGTCAGAAGCAGTCAGTTCTGCTATAGCTTTTCCAACAAGATCTCAAAAGGGGCTTCTGAAAGCTGAGACCTCTTCATTTCTGCCGTGCCTCATATGAGCTCCCTCTAATGCTCATGAGAATGTGTTGCATTTCATCATCCCTCCTCATCACATTCAGATACAGTCAGGAACAAGCACACAACATTTTCACATGAACCCAGACTTTGTCTAGCAAGATAAAAAGTGATTAGGAGTTTAATTACTGTTGTTTTGGGTCTTCTGGCTGTGAAATCGTAAGGTGACCCCCTCAGCCTTTTTGTTTTAATAATATTTAATTATTGATTAAATCAAACAGAAGAGGAGTGAAAGGAGAATTACTGCTACTGCATGGAACAGACATGATGGGAAGAGGTAGAACATAGGAAAACAAGAAGTTTAAAGTTTGGAGTATGATTTGAGGAATTATTTGATTCTTCATTGCATTTTAAACAGGCTCTGGAGAAAGTACCTCTCCCCTTTCTTTGTCTGCCATATGCAAGCATATCCTGGATATATTTATTTGCTTCTCTTTCCTACTTCAGCACAGCTCTGAGACAGCTAGAAGCTACAAAGGTGTTCTGGTTAACGAGACAAGCAAAAAGTCCTCTATGTGCCTCATAGTGTTTCAGAGAAATCTCTGTTATCCCACAGGTCACCACAGCAGAACTCCTCTGTTGCTGAGACAGCAAAGTTCCCCCAAGGCTTTGATTTTTTTTTTTTCTTGCTAAAGTAAGGGATAGGCCCAAAGACAGTGTAGGAAGACATAACTAAATGGGAGCCATTTGAGGAAAAGCCTTTCAAAACAAACAAGTAAAACAAAAAAAAACCTTGTCATGATCATACTGGTGCTTCAGTAGCAAGATATTTTCTTCCTTCCTTCCTGAAACCCTCCCTTCCTTCCTGAAACCCTCCCTTCCTTCCTGAAACCCTTCCTTCCTTCCTGAAACCCTTCCACCCTTCCCTCCTTCCTGATACACTACCTTCCTCCTTTTTTTCTTTTTTCCCCTATGACCTCCCCATGGTTCATAGTACTATTGATCAAGAATCTTCCTCAGGTGTTCTCTGTCTGTTTTACCTCCTGGTGTGAATTGTGCCTAACCAGCTGTTGCTCTTTGAGTCCTCTTTCCTCTTCTCTGCCTTACAGAATAGTCCCATCATTAGCACTGCTGCCTTGCTGCTGCCAGTGCTAGCTGTCAGGCTGACAGTGCCACTCAGCTCTCACATCTCATTCAGCTTACCCTTTCATCTCTCTTGTTTGTATGCTTGGACTTGACCAAATCTCAGCTCCACTGTAACTTCCTACCTCTGCAAGCTGCACACAAGGAACTGTCTGTGCCTGGGTGAGCTGCTCTTCCTCTTCCTTGTGTGGAAGCAGCATGGATCATTTTGCAAGGTATTCATCAAAGAAATCCAGGCACTGACATTATACTCATCATTATGCTTCCTGAGCAAAGGACTTTCTTTCTCTACGTCTCTGTTTCACAAGGTGTAAAATAAAAAGGGTAATGCTGAGCTGCCTTTTTAAAACATTTTGAGTTCTGTGAGTGAAACTGACAGATAAGTCCAGGGAACAATTTTCTGTATGCTTCTCCTAGGGCCACATTGTATTGAGGCTTCACATGTGCACTAGTCAAGACTTCCTCATCAATATTTCCCACCAGCTTCATGCTCCAGTATCCCAGGCACAAGCATACACAGATTGCTTTTGCCTCATCCATTCCTTGGTGAGAATCACAGGATGTTCATCACCAACTCTTCACACTCTGACCTATTTACAGTTATTGCTTGTATTATTCACCAATTGATTGGTGTTGAGGAGAGGCAATTCCCAAATGAAGTGTCCAGATTTGAGGTGCTTTTCTGTTTTTTTTTTTTTTTTTTCTCAAGTTCCAAGCAAAGAGTGGAGGTCAGGAGAATGGGGATGGGCTCTTTTCAGTGGTGCCCAGTGATAGTACAAGGGTCAGTGAGTACAAACTAGAACACAGGAGGTTTCACCTGCACTTAAGGAAATATTTCTTTCCTTTGATGCTGTCAGAGCGCTATGCCAAGGTGCCCAGAGGTGTTGTTGAGTTTCCTCTTCTGGAGAATTTCAAAACCCACTTGAACGTATTACTGTGCAACCCGCTGTAGATGAACCTGCTTTTGAAGGGTTGGACTAGGTGATCTCTAGAGTCCTTTCCAACTCCTGTAATGCTGTGACCTGCAACAGTGTGTAATTGTACCAGTTTCCATCAATGACACCCTCATCCCTTCTCCAGTTGTTGCTCCTTCCACCCTTCCACCTCACCATCACACTTAACCCCAGGCACCTTCTGATTGCTCCTTAGCTCTCCATTCCCTACTACCACTGCTTCCCTGCTCAGTCACTGCCCCTTCTGTTTCCTCTCTGCCTGATCCCGTCTTGTTTCTCTCTACCTGCAATCAGAAGCCCCATCCATATGCTGTGCGTGCAATACTGTAGCTAGGCAGACCTTTATCTGTTCTTTGCTCTCACCCTTAGTGAGACGCAGGATTCTCTGTGTGAAGTATGCTTCAAGGAAATAAATTGTTCCGGGTAGTTTTCCGTCAAGCCAACTTACTGCGTCAAAAAGAGCCGTCTTTAGCTGCTCTAATATCGTCTTTCCATCACCACTTGATGGTGCTCTTGGACACAGCAATTTTTTATTGTGCTGCAAGAAGGGTCAGTGCAGTCACTGCCTCCATATGTAGCCACAAGTTCTGAGGAGCAGGAGTATTTCAGAGCTCAGTCCTAATCCAAAACTAACTTCAAAAGTATCTCTAAACATTTTTTATTATTATTATTTTTTACTTCAAGGTAGGAAGCAGAATTTTAAGCTATTACCTGTTAGGGTAAAAGTTGCTTTCTTTGTTTCTATTCTTTTTTGTATCAGTTGAGTTATTTTCTCTCTCTTTTTTTGATTTTATGTCCCACTTTGGTTTTATTTTATTTTTTTCCTTTTATTTTTCCCTTTCCCCCCTTTTCTTCTGTTTTCTTTCCTTTTTCACAGGATGTTAGGGGGTTGGAAGGGACTCAAGGAGGTCACTGAGTCCGACGCCCATGCCAGAGCAGGACAACACCATCTAACACAGATCACAGAGGAACACATCCAGACAGGCCTTGAAAGTCTCCAGAGAAGGAGACCCCACGATCTATCTGGGCAGCCTGTTCCTTTTTTTCCCCTCTTCCCTTTTGACCCCCCTCTTCCCTTTTGCCTCCCGTTCCTTTTTTTCTTTCTCTTTTTCTTTTTTTTCATTCTTTTCATCTTCATTGTCTTCATCTTCTGTCTCACCTTTCAACTTCCATTTCCTTCATGTTGCTTTCACTCACTGTTTTCCCTCAGTGCCTCTCCCATGGTTCCCAGAAAAATCTTCCTGCTTCTATCAGCTTTCATCTGCCTTCCCTTCCTCACTTTTTCCTCTGTGATGCTCCATCTAAAATTCACAATCTTAGCTATACAGTCCTAGTAAGTTGTAACAGAACCTCAATGTGATTTTCTTCCTTGTGCCTCTGAAATTCTTGGATCTTGCCTCTTCTGCTCCCTTCTCAGCCACTTTGCATTAAATAAGTCTAAGTAACTACAAACTCACTCTCTTTAACTGCATCTTTCCTTTGCCCATGATTGAATAGAAAGAAGAAGCTATGTTGTTGGGAGGAAAAGCATTCCCTTTAAGCTAACAGAGGAGTGATAGTATAGAGCACCTCAGACAAATTCCCTGAGCCAGAGCCATGGAAAGAGTATATGAACTGTGGTGAATAATATCCCTTAGGAAGGTTCACAACAATTCAAGTGCAGAGTTCATATTACTGAGTAGAGAGTCTCAGCAGAGCATCATGTAGCTTTGGCTACTGCAGAGGATCACCAACACTTTTTAGCTTGAGATAAGTTTCATTTTTCTAGATAAAAGGTTAATTGCTCTTATAAGCTGATAGCAGGATGCTATCCAAGCCAGAGGCCATGCAAACACTTTAGCCGCGCAGAGAAGACAACTTCAGTGGGTGATGAAAAAATAGCGAGAGAGTTATAGATGTGAAAGACACAGAGAGAGAGAATAAATCTTTACACAAACAGGGAGGAGGAAAAGAGTTGAAGCACAGTCTGTTTAAGCAGCTGGTAGCCTGACCCTAAAGAAAAGCTTAGAGAGTTTGATGATGTAAGCAAAGAAACTGTCTCCAGCTTATTTCTCCTGCATGGAAAAAAAACAGGGCTCCATGCATTCTTTGCACACAAACAAGATATCGTAAAAGACTTTTTTTCCCCAACTCCAGGTTCCCCTAGAATAACCCACAAGACCTTGAATTTTGGTTAGTGGAATGGGGGCAAGAGGGAAAATGATGCTATGAATTTTTTAATAAAAAATCTGAGCTAGAAAATGTGTTTTATCTAGGAATCTCAAAGCAACATCTAAAGCAGAGCTTTCTTTTCCTCATTTTATAGAAATGAACACTGAGGCCATCCTCTGAGGTGTTTTGACAAGGGACCTCTCATAACTTTCAGAAATTGAATCCTTGGCTCCCCATCCCTGCCTACAGCTATGCACCATGTTGCCTAACATGCTCTCAGGAGTCCAAAAGCACAGAGAGGGAAAGGTTTTCTGCTGGTTAAAGATAAGGACTCAGCTTTCACTCTGAGCAGTTTTACTGTGTGGTTTTGAACAAGTTATTTGGATTTTGTTGTCATTTGCAGTTGTTGTAAAGGGGGGAGTTCAATTTAAAAAGTTTTGGGGAGATCTGAGGCCGATTTGAATGTTATTAAAAAAATTATTAATATATATACAACACCCCCCCCCAACCTATATACAAACAACCCCCACAAGTCCTTTGTACATTGATGATGAGATCACTCCACAGAATGTCTATTTACTACTGAATTTAAACGATTTAATATAGGTTTTAGTAAAGCTCCAATCCGAGAGTCTTGTGGTCGAAAGTGCCACTGGCGGAGTTAATAAGGCACCTTTGCGGCTTGAGTAAGAGAGCTGAGGCACTCACAAATCGGAGTTTAGTTTCTGTGGTCCCCAAAATATAAGATGATGAGAGTCACGAAGTTGATCCCCGTGCGGACAGCGGTTCTTCGGGTTCTGGGGCGCGCTGTCTGAGAGGATGAGGCTGAAGTAACAGGTCGTCGTGGAACAAAGGCAGTAGCCTCAGGCAGAAGGCAGATGAGCGCCCAGAGGCAAAGCGAGAGCAAAGGCGCAAAGGCACAAAGGCAAAGGTGAAGGCGCAAAGGCGAAGGCCCAAAGGCAGAAGGAGGGAGGGTGGGTCCCTTGTTTACTCAGATTGCCCCATTTATAAGAAATGAATTGAGATTGATGGATTTATCAGCCACAATACTGTCCAGTAGGCTTCTGGCAACAGGAAAGGACATACCAAACATGGAAAAGTCCACAAGTCCGGTACCCCCAAGTATGGGAAGGGCATGAGCTGGGCCACACACTGGCAAAGTAAGCTTGTGTAACTTGTTTACTACACAGGCCTGAGCAGGGCCAGACACCTTGACGCCGGGCTCTTTGTCCCCCCAATCTGCCTTTAATGTGTTTACCCCTGGTTTGGGCTTGTTTACCCCAGGTTTGGGGAGGAGTATATTTGGGCACGCCAGGCAAAGCGAAAAATAAAAATAAGCCTATTTTTCAGGCCTACAGCCCCTCCATGACAGCAGTGATGTAAATAGGTTAGTTCTGCCTTAAAATGGGAGCTTCAGGATCAGCTCTCAAGTTCTTACCTAAAAGAAACTCAGAGGTGTGCCTAAAATTACCAAATTTCTCCTTTGACTCAGGAACTGCGTTGGAAAACAGTATGAAGGCAATGCAGCTGGTGGGCCAGACTTGCTATGTACAAGAAGCAATGTTATAGTCCTCTAATCCAGTCCCTTGTGTCCAAACCTGGCTTATTTTCTGTACTAGAATCACAGAATGCCAGGGGATGGAAAGGACTTCTGGGAATCATCTAGTCCAAGCCCTCTGCTGAAGCAGGTTCACCTGAATCAGGTTGCACAGGAACACATCCAGGCAAAATGGAAAGTCTTCTTAGAAACTTCACAATCTCTCTTGGCAGCCTGCTCCAGCATCCTCAATGAATTTTTCCTTATGTTTATGCGGAACCTCCTGTGTTCTAGAGTGTGCCTGTTTTCCTTGTCTTATCACTGGGTACCACTGAAATGAAGTTTCTAAGCCATGATGTTCCCCTACCTCTGACTGGAGTGTGGTATTGTGACTGAATCCATGTGAGTGAGAGCAGAGTCAGTCTCTCAGCATTTATGGTTGTAATAACATCAACTTAGTGGGGCATTCTGATGATTATTGAAGGACTGTAATGTATTTTGAAGCCTGTGGATAACAGTGGGTGAACATAATGAACATTTTCCTCCTTTAGTTCTGTATCTAGATCTCAAAGTACTCTATTAGCATTATTAAACTCCAGAGTTCTGTGTGAGAGTGTTAAGTAATTCAATGAATTCACAGTTGTAGGAATAATTTTTGGTTGTCTCTAGAGGCTGAGGGAGCTGGGGGTGTGCAGCCTGGAGAAGAGGAGGCTCAGGGCAGACCTTGTTGCAGTCTACAACTCCCTGAAGGGAGGCTGTAGCCAGGTGGGGGTTGGGCTCTTCTGCCAGGCACTCAGCAACAGGGCAAGGGGACACAGCCTCAAGTTGTGCCAGGGGAGGTCTAGGCTGGATGTTAGGAGGAAGATGTTGCCAGAGAGAGTGATTTGGCATTGCAATGGGCTGCCCAGGGAGATGACGGAGTCACCATGCCTGGAGGTGTTGAAGAAAAGCCTGGCTGAAGCACTTAGTGCCATCGTGTAGTTGACTGGTTAGGTCTGGGTGCCAAGTTGGACTGGATGATCCTGGAGGTCGCTTCCAACCTGCTTGATTCTGTGATTCTATGGTGACTTCTCCCTTCATTGCAGCACCAGTGATATAACTCAGCTCCTCTTGTTCCAAAAGAGCAGGCACCTGCCACTTATAAAACCCCAAAACCCATAGCATCTGCATTGATTATGACAGTGTAGGGATCCTGTTTAACAAATTGAGTCTAACCACGAAACGGTGTGCTGGTGCAGCTGGAGTGTCTTAGCAGTCCACTGGCATCACCTCCCATCCAGCTTTGTGACGAAGTTGGACTTGACTTACCTCAGAAGCAGCCCTGTGTGGGACACCTTGGAATAAGATCAAAGTCTCTTTGAGTTTGGCTTTGTTTAAGGAAGCAAAACAAAAACAGAGGTATCTTTCAAACATGACCTTTTAATTTGTGCTTCCTGTTAGTGGGCTACAAAACATTTATGCAATTGCTTCCTGAATTCCCTGCTGGAGGCACCTGCTTTCATCTGTGCAGTAATGAAAATGAAAGAGTAAATTACCGGTTTTAATCCTCCAAATCACCTCTATGTTACATGTCCGTTAAGACTGTGCCACTGTCATAGCAGAAGGGAACTACTGGAGAGAGCTCAATGGAGGGCCATGAGGATGATGAGGGCACTGAAACATCTCTAATACAAGAAGAGGCTGAGAGACCTGGGTCTCTTTAGCTTGGAAAAGAGGGGATCTTATTGATGCTTATCAATATCTAAAGGGGAGAGGTCATCAGAATTGCAGTTGGCTCTTCTCAGTAGTGCCCAGTGGTGGGAGGAGGGGCAACGAGTACAAACTAGAAGGTTTCACTTGAAACTTCTGTACCTTGAGCCTGTCAGAGCACTGGACCAGGCTGCCAGGAGAGTTTGTGGAGTCTCCTTCCCTGAAGACTTTTCAAACTTGCCTGGATATGCTCCTGCACAACTTGCTCCAGGTAAACCCACTTTAGCAAGGGTATTGGACAAGATGGTCACTATAGGTCCTTTCTAGCCAACCTAGACCATTCTATGATTCTATGATCCTATGATCTCCATGGTGCCCTACTTGGCAGCCCACTTCAAGGAGACTGTCCCTACTGTAAACGTCTGCTTCCCCTCAGCTTAGATCCAGTTTCTCCAGATCTTTTTTGCTGGGGCTGCCCACCCTCTGCACTGGATTGTCTTTAAAAGGATATTGTCATATCTTATCAGTTCCCACACAGTACAGGCTCCACTACAAGCCCTTGTCATCCTATAGATAGTTATATCCTTCACATGCTATGAGAAGAACAATAGGAAAAAGGTAAATTGAGGGGATGTTCCTTCCACTCACTTTTCCCCATGAGCAGGCATGTCTATGTGTGCAAGTACAATCAGAAATAACTCTGAACTGGTTCTATCTGAAATAGCAACCATCATTTCTGTGCAAGTGGGGCGCCGAGCAAGAGAGAAAATATTGTAACATCTTGGGAGGAAGTTCTTCCCAGAGAGAGTGATTTGCCCTTGGAATAGCCTGCCCAGGGATGTGGTGGAGTTACTGTCCCTGGAGGTGTTCAAGAACAGACTGGATGAGGCACTTAGTGCCATGGTCTAGTTGATTGGACAGGGCTGGGTGCTAGATTGGACTGGATGATCTTCAAAGTCTCTTCCAACCTGATCGATTCTATGATTCTATGTCTGGAGGACTGCTGGCTTCTGCCTCAGCAGGTATGGGGGAATATATAGACTTCAACATGTTGATCTTAACCATAGTTTACAGTGTTGAGATTTGAATAAGGCTATTAAGCAGAAGACCCTATGTGAGTGGTAGCAGTAAATCTCTGTTCTCAGAGCTGCTCCTTGACTGTTCTCTGGAGAGTCGAATCAATGTTTATTTTTGCAGCTGTTGCAATCTTGCCAGTCATGACCAGATGAAACAATATATATATGTACTTACACACATACATAGGCAGGAATATGTATATAAACATATCTACACACACACACACACATATGTGCATAAATAGGACATTTCTATGGCAGTGTTAAAGAAATGTGTAGACATGGTACTTCAGGACATGGTTTAGTGGGCATGGTGGTGGTGGCTTGGCAGTTGGACTTGAGGATCTCAGAAGACTTTTCCAACCTTAATGATTCTGTGATGCTGTAACCTGAGTGTGATTGTGGGATAAGAAAGTAGTTCTGTAGAGGTGCACAGTGAATGCCAAGAGCTTCCACTATGACTCAAACTTCCAGTCCAGACCTCAGAAATGTTTTTTTTTCCTTGACTTCAGGGTAAGTAATACACTTCTGTAGCACAGCTGTTGCACTGTGCAGCAATAGAGTAACAGGAGAGGGAAGAGGAATTTTCCTCTCACTTCATTGTATACCTTTGCATATGATGACTGCTAGACTAAGGATAGGGCTGTTTGAGTTATGATTTCTCATCTGGGCCAGTGAGATTTATCTATATGTGCTTAGAACCGCTCTGAAAGAGCAGGCAGGGTTGCTGCTTGTCTTGCTGTCATCACTGCCCAGCTCAGCACATCTCTCGCATCCCTCAGAGCTCCTGACAGCTCAGGACTTAGGGAGGGGACTGTTACTGAAGAGGTGAGCAGGAACAGGACAGGAAGGAAAAATGGGTAGGGCAACCTAAAACATCAAGAGAGCTCATATATAATCCTAGCTCTTCTACTCGTGCTCTGTGAGACTCCAAACCAATCCCTTCCTTTATGAGTGCCTCAGTTTCCCTCTTAATTAAATGGAGACAATAATACACCTTTCACAGAAGCAATATGGTGAGACATCAGTCAGACAGGGATAAAAGGTGCTGCAGAAGAGCATTGTTAAAAGTCCACGGTGAAACCCCACAAAACCTCCTGAACTGAGCCCTCTTGTCAATCTGGATATTTTCACTGCACCTTTGAAGATGAAACTCTGCCGCTTACACTACTTTGCTCCAATTCAGTAGGTTTAAAGAGGCCACAGGGGGAACTGTTAGAGTTAAAATGGATCGAAATTGTCTTTGAGCCTGTAGAATAAT
Source organism: Tricholaema leucomelas (assembly GCA_013400475.1). Taxonomy (NCBI): domain Eukaryota; kingdom Metazoa; phylum Chordata; class Aves; order Piciformes; family Lybiidae; genus Tricholaema lacrymosa; species Tricholaema leucomelas. The sequence goes on from WAAF01015157.1 coordinate 29,493, forward strand.
GAGTGTTTCCCTTTCTGTACCTTTTTGGATCCAGATGAGATGCCGTTCAGTTGCTGTCATTCCGCTAGCATATGCCCTTCTGTTGCATTGAAACCTGAACTCCTAGGGTCATGCATTTGCAAGCAGATGAATGTGGCTTTGGAAGTACATTAAGCAAAACTCAGGTAGGAAATTTTAATTGCTTTTAAACTCAAAACTACATCTTGTTCTCCCCATCATAAACCATTCTGATTCTGCATTACGCAGATGCTGGCTACTCTTATTACCTGCGTTAAGGTGATGATCTTCTTAGTGTCTGGGCACATTTTGTGATTATTATTATTATTTCATATCTCAGCAGTGCCAAAAGGAGAGGTGAGAACATTAAGATGCTCGATTGAGACCTGATTCCCAGGCATGGCACAGGCTTTGTGTGTGAACTTTGGCATGCTGCTACGTGGCCTATCTTTCTGCTTCATTTTCTGATCTCTGAAATGACACTTTCCTACTTTACGGGGTCAGTGCATCCATTGGTGTAGGTTGAGTCCTACAAATACTATATAAAGGGGAAAAAACTCTGATTCATGCCCGGTTGTGTTAGATGTTGTACAGGTTTCTGTGAGGCTGTGGCCCTGCCTTGCAGGGCAAGCAGATGAATGTGACAGCAACCTACCAAAAATGTATGAAGAAGAGGGAAAGATGCCATTCCTTTGTACCACAGGAGGTGAGGCTAAGTTTAAAGGCTGGGCCCAGAGAGCGGTGGTGAATGATGCCACATCCAGTTGGCAGCTGTCACTAGTGGTGCTCCCCAAGGATCAGTGCTGGACCCAGTCCTGTTCAACATCTTTATTGATGATCTGGACAAGGGGATTGAGTCCAGCATCAGTAGGATTGCAGGTGACACCAAGCTAGGAGTGGGTGTGGATCTGTTGGAGAGTAGGAGAGCCCTGCAGAGGGACCTTGACAGGCTGGATGGGTGGATGGAGGCCAATGGGATGAGATTTAACAAGGCCAACTACACGGTTCTGCACTTTGGCCACAACAACCCCAAGCAGCACTACAGGCTGGGGCCAGAGTGGCTGGAGAGCAGCCAGGAAGAAAGGGACCTGGGGGTACTGGTAGATAGTAGGCTCAAGATAAGCCAGCAGTGTGCCCAGGTGGCCAAGAGAGCCANGACCTCATTGCTGTCTACAACTACCTGAAGGGAGGCTGTAGCCAGGTGGGGTTGGTCTCTTCTGCCAGGCAACCAGCAAGAGAACAAGGGGACACAGTCTCAAGTTGTGCTGGGAGAGGTTTAGGCTGGATGTTAGGAGTAATTTGTTGGCAGAGAGAGTGATTGGCATTGGAATGAGCTGTCCAGGGAGGTGGTGGAGTCACTGTCCCTGGATGTGTTCAAGAAAAGACTGGATGAGGCACTTAGTGCCATGGTCTAGTCGACTGGATAGGGCTGGGTGCTAGGTTGGACTGGATGCTCTGGAAGGTCTCTTCCAACCTGCTTGATTCTATGATTCTAAACACCAGGAAACATTATGATAGGAGGGAGAATGAAGCACTTGGGAGGCTGCTTGGATGCACCATGGCATCTCTCTCCACAGGGTTAGAAGGGCAATTTCTAAGCTGTTCAGGGTTACAGGGGATTCAGCTCCTGGACAGAGGGAGATCCTAGATATCTCTCTAAGTACCTTCTAGCTCTATTTTTAATACTTGATGACCACAGGGGTTCCCTGTGGAAGTAGAACTAAGGCAGTGCTTTTTCATTTTTTTTTTTTTAATTTGTAGGATCCTAAAAAATATTTCAGGGAGATGTGTGGTCTCCTTTAGCAACATCATATTTGGCAGTCAGTTCAGTAGCATAATTAAACCTTCTGAATAAAGGTGGCCTGCTTAGTTGCTTTTGGAGGGCCTTTGGAAATAGTATCTGATTTCTTCACTGTGTGTTGTGGTGTTACTTGATTTAAGATAGCCTTGCTTTGCTGGAGCACCTCTGCTGTGAAGACAGACTTTAAGAGTTGGGGTAGTTCAGTCTGGAGAAGAGGAGGCTCCCAGGTGACCTTCTTGTGGGCTTCCAGTATCTGAAAGGGGCCTACAAAAAAGCTGGAGAGGCACTTTTTAGGCTCTCAGGGAGTGACAGGACTAGGGGTAATGGAGCAAAGCTGGAGATGGGTAGGTTCACGCTGGACATGAGGAGGAAGTTGTTCAGCATGAGAGTGGTGAGAGCCTGGAATGGGTTGCCCAGTGAGGTATTTGAGACCCCATCCCTGGAGGTGTTTAAGGCTAGGCTGGATGAGGCTGTGGGCAGCCTGATCTAGGGTAGGATGTCCTTGGCCATGGCAGGGGGGCTTGGAACTAGATGATCCTTGAGGTCCTTTCCAACCCTGTCTGATTCTATAATTCTATAAATGACCTCTAGTGGTCCCTTCCCACACAACGTAATCTCTGAGGCTATGATTTTACTTTGTAAGTCTGGTGAGCAAGGCAGACTCAGCCATACTTCTTATATTTATATGGAGAACCAAACCTGTATCTGGCTATATCATTGCTACAGAATTGTAGAAAGGCTGATTGGAAGGATCCTCTGGAGGTATCATAAACCAGCTTCCCTGAGACCATTGCCTGACACTTGATTAGGTCAGACACAGCTGTGTCAAGTTGAGTCTTTAAAACCTCTGAGAATGGAGATCTAGCCATCTGATTTGTTCTGAAACTTGGTTGCTGGAAGAAGCCTCGCCGGAAGTGACCAAGCATGATCTCTTTTTCATGTTAAGCATCAGCAAAGTTTACTGCTGAGATTCTTCTGTTAGGTAAAACCCCTGCTCCTTACAACCTCCCCATGACTTCTCAGTTCAAACCTCAGACAAACTGCAATAATCCATAATGAAGGACTGCATGACAATGAAGGATGAAGTAATGGAAGAAGTTTGTTGTTGATGATAAGGGAAGCCCCTTTAAGACAGCTATGCTCCTGCTCACCTTGGGCTTGTGCAAATCCTGACCAAAAAGAATAATAAGCAAACACAAAACCAAAAAAAACAAAACCCCAAAACCCTGCGCATTGTAGTCTTTTGTGGTGGTCTTGAGTTTTTCGTACTTGCAAGCCAGTATTCATGTCCCCCAGAAAACACAGATACTGGCATTTTTCTGCCAGTTTAGTCATTCCACTACAATATGTCATAGTTTGAGGGGTCTCAGGATCCACTGAGAAAGCTATAGAGACCAAGACCCACCCCAGGATGTTGTAATATTGTTATTCCATTCCATTTTCTGGCAACACAGCTTATTAAGTCGGTGCCTGGGTGATATCTTTCTCTTTCCCTCCTTCTCTCTCCTCCCTTGACTTCTTTTCTCTGGGCAGAGCATGTCTCTTCTTATCTCATGGTTTCTGTGTGGGAGATGGCTTCTAGCTGGCAGGGAATGTTGAGCTGCATCATGCAGCTTGCTGAGATATTGTATGCCTAAAATGGGGGTTGGGGAGAGCAGTTCTGTCTTACTCCCAGGCCTGCCAAGGGTAGAACAGGTGGAGGATTATAGACTCTAGGTGTCCAGGGAAGGATGACGAAGATGGTGAGAGGCCTGGAACACAGCCTTGTGAGGAGAGGCTGAGGGAGCTGGGGGTGTGCAGCCTGGAGAAGAGGAGGCTCAGGGCTGACCTCATTGCTGTCCACAACTACCTGAATGGAGGCTGTAGCCAGGTGAACAAGGGGACACAGTCTCAAGTTGTGCCAGGAGAGGTCTAGGCTGGATGTTAGGAGGAAGTTGTTTACAGAGAGAGTGATTGGCATTGGAATGGGCTGCCCAGGGAGGTGGTGGAGTCACCATCCCTGGAGGTGTTCAAACAAGGCCTGGCTGAGGCACTTAGTGCCATGGTCTAGTTAATTGGCCAGGGCTGGGTGCTAGGTTGAACTGGATGATCTTGGGGATCTCTTCCAACGTGCTTGATTCTATGATTCTATGGCCTTATAAATGCATAAAAATATCTAAAGGCTGGGCTCTTTTCGGTGGTTCCCAGTAATAGGACAAGGGGCAGCATGTGCAAACTAGAGTGCAGGACAATACACTTGAGGCTGAAGGACCTGGGGCTTTTTAGACTGGAGAAAAGAAGATTTAGAGGGGATTTGATAAATGTTTATAAGTATCTGAGGGCTGCCAGGAATGGGGGAACAGGCTCTGCTCACTTGCTCCCTGGGATAGGACAAGGAGCAATGGGTGTAAGTTGCATCGCAGGAGGTTCTGGCTCAACACAAGGAGGAACTTCTTTACTGTAAGGGTCACAATACTGGAACAGGCTCCCCAGAGAGGTTGTGGAGTCTCCTTCCCTGGAGACTTTCAAGGGCTGTCTGGATATGTTCCTCTGTGATCTGTGTTAGATAGCATTGTCCTGCTCTGGCAGGGGGTTGGACTCAACCTTTTTGGGTCCCTTCCAACCCCTAACATCCTGTGAGCCTGTGATCCTATGAATGTAACAAAAAACTTCTTTACTTTGAGAGTACCAGAGCACTGAACCACACTGTCCAGAGAGGTTGTGGAGCCTCCTTCTCTGGAGACTTTCAAAACTCATCTGGATGTGTTCCTGTGCTATCAGATCTGGGTGAACCTGTGAGAGTAGGGGGACTGGACTCGATAGTCTCTGGAGATCTCTTCCAACCCCTGCCATTCTGTGATTCTGTGAAATACTGAGCTTGCCTTTCTCTGGCAGGTATCTTGATTCTGTGCCTAAGCTTCTGAGGGGCTGAGGAATCTACATTGAAAACTCAGGACTTCTGTATGCATCCTTACACTGTGAAACACAGAATCACAGCATGATAGTGGGTGGGAGGGACTTCAGGAGATCATCTGCTCCAGCCCCACTGCTAACACAGGTTCACCGAGAGCAGTCTGCCCAGGAACGTGACCACGTTTGTATAGCACAGGGAATTTTGCAACATCTATTTCAAGTCAGTAATTTGTTAAGTGCTCAGAGCTTTTTTTTTCCCTCTCTCTCTCTCTTTTTTTCTATGTTAAGTAATTTATAAATAAAAATAAATTCACACTCACTCTAATATTTGCTTGTACTTGGATTCTATTGGTGAGATGTGTGAAAATTGCCTGATGGTTGAGATCACCAGCAAAAGCAAAGTTACAGGGAGTAATTACAGAGACTATTACAGAGCAGAAGGATAATTTGATCTAAAAATTCGATCTAATGCTCTCGTGCAGGGATGTATTTCTCTGCAAGAGCAGTTTGTAAAGCAGAGAAGGGAAAGAAATAGTATGGGTGTGAGGTGGGGAAAAGCAATTATTCTCTTATAATATGGGAACACATTGTGCCTGGTTCTGGAGAGCTATGAAATACATGAGAAAGAAAGGCCTACAAGGAGCTTTTGTGTGTCCCATCAAGGTTACCTGGGAAGGTTAATCAAAATGTTCAAGGAAGGCACAAGCTTCTGAACCCAGTGAGGTGAGGAAGCCTTCCTGTGAGGAAAGATGTACAGCACTGTGTGGGAGGGAGGTGTGTTGATGTTTTAATAGTGAGTGTGAGGAAGGTCTAGAATGCATAAGACCTGCTTTTGAGCTCTCTGTCCTGTCCACAACACATACTGGATAGCACTGGGTGCTAAGTTGGACTGGATGATCTTGGAGGTCTCTTCCAACCTGGTTGATTCTATGATTCTACGACAAGAATTTGCCAGAGTTGTGAGGCATGGGTCAGCAGCATATATGGCTTTCTACATCCCTCAATGTTCCTGTGCTGGTTTAAGGCTAATTGGAATATTATAATGAGAGAAAATAGATCATTGATTGTAAAAAAGAAAAATAATGATGAAGTATAAATCATTTATTGGTTTGCTGAGAGGGAGAGAAAGCCAAAATGTAAACAATTTGTCCCACTTCATTCAGGAATATTGCTTCCTTCTGCTTCTCCTTCATTCTGCTCTGAACTCTATCTTACAAGATAGAGTTCAAAGAGAGGTGATCAATGGTGCCAGGTCCAGCTGGAGAGCTGTAACCAGCGATCTTGTGCTAGGTCTTGCCCCATGAGAAGATGACACCAATTTGTGTGGGAGCATTGATCTCTTCAAATATAGGAAGGCTCTGCATAGGGATCCAAACAGGCTTGATCAATGGACTGAGGTCAGTTGTATGAGGTTCAGCAGAGCCAAATCTTGCACTTGGGTTACAACAACCACATACAGTGCTTGTGGCCTTGAGGAAGAGAGCAGAGAAAGACTTGGGCGTGTTGATCCACAGCTGGCTGAATGCCAAACAATTGGCCTAGAAGGCAAATGATATCCTGGCTTGTACCACAGTGCAGAGAAATCAGGAGCAGAGAAATGATCATGGCCCTGTACTCAGCATTGGTGAGGCCACACAGTTGGACAGGTGGCCTTGGGAGGCGAGAGAGTCACCTTTCCCAGAGGTATTCAAAAACTGTGTAGATCTGGCACTCTGGGACATGATTTAATGGACATGGTGGTATTAGGTTGACAGCTGGACCTGATGATCCTAGAGATCTTTTCCAACTATAACAATTCCATGATTCTGTGAAAACAGATGTCTACAAGACATTGCAGAATGTGCAGTGGGAATGATTATTATTAGCAATAAATACCACTCTCCTGTCTGACCTCCATTGTTGATGACCTGGAGGGCAGCAGCTGTCCTGATAGCACATCTCTACTTTAAACAAACACCTAGAGAAGTGTTAGATCCCCCCAGGCACTCACCAGGTTCATTGCAACAGGCAGCTCTTCTCACAGCTAACAAGATTTAAATACAGGCTAATGACTGCATGTTTTCACTTCAATCAACACACAAATCACCCTTTTATTATGGTGCTTGGTTTGGGTTTGTTTTGTTTTGTTAACTCAAATTGAATTTATAATTGAATTATGATCCAGATTGTAATTGTTGATATAATCCACAGCTCAAATTCCATGTTCACTTAATGCTTCACTCTAACCTTTCGATGAGGGGCTTGAGTAGTGTGGTAAGCAAGTCCGTGTGTAGTGTGGGATTCAGCTTTTGGTCTGAGAACTAGAGAAACCTATTTATGGCCTTAGGCTGATCTGCCTGTGGAGCCCTGTCCTGTTTCCTTGGGTTACTTTTTTTTTTGTGCTCCATGCCAGAAATCACATGCTGGGAATGAGAAAGATCATAAAATCATTAAGGTTGGAAAAGACCTGTAAGATCATAAGCTTTTGAGAACCCATTTTGGAAGCTGAATGTGTTAACCACCCTGTCTCCTCCACCCTTTATTAAATGTCACCATCCTGACAGCTGAGCTTTGGCAGGAAAATGTGTGAGCTCTCCTGACCCCGTTCAATGCAGAAGAAGTTAGCAAAGCTTAAATTACTTTTCAACATAGAGGGCAATAACACAGAAATTCATAAGATTCTGTTTGCCCATGCCTTGAAGCTGAGATTTCTCACAGTCTTCTGGGTGTCTGCCTCCTCCTGAAATCCATGGAAGTTGGATTTCTGTTCTAACACAATCTCAAAGGCGGTCATAGAACCACAGAATCGCTTTGATGGAAAAAAAGACCTTTAAGGTCCTTCAGTCCAACCACTATCTAACTTATCAAGTCTGGTGCAATGTTCCCTTTAGCATACATTAAGGGTAGTGGTGTTTTTGAATGTGCTGTTTTGTCGAGGCACCTTAATATTAGCTATGAGTAGCTAAAGTGTTGGAATGTCATTTCTCTGTATGAGGCATTGAGTGATACTTGAACATCACATTAGTGAAAATGTGTTAAGTAATTAGATTTTGAGGGATATTTTTTTTACCAGTGGAGACACAGCTGAGGGCAGCTCTCAGTATGGAAGTGATTTAGTATTCTGAGCAAAAAAATGCAGAACTGCTTCAGGAAGCCCTGACCTGTGAGAGATGGAGGGATGCAGGATTGAGGCAATGACAGGGCTCCAGTGGGAAGCCCAGATCTTGAGTAACAGAAGTCTTGCATGTTCAGGCTTCCCAAATGAATGGCCATTCGATTTTTGAACCACATATAAATTTTACTTGGATGTTGTTAGGAACCAAACAGGACCATTCTTGGAAGGATCTTGATTTTTTCCTGTGCTCAGTCCCATTCTTTCTCCAGCTGTGAGGGCAGCAGGCAGTGCCTCCCTGACAGAGCTGGGCTTGACACCTGATTCCCTGCTGAGTACATCCGATAAAATTGCCTAGAAGATCTTAGTAGAAATCATCTGAGGATCATTTGAACCATGTGTAAATTTTACTCAGATGTTATCTAATTGTCTGGCAGATCTTAGTAGAAATCAGCTGAGGAGTGTTTGAACTATACCTAAATTTTACTCAGATGTTGTTAGGCACCAAAGATCCTTGGAAGGATCTTTACTTTCTCCTGTGCTCAGACCCATTCTTTCTCCAGCTGTGAGGGCAGCAGGCAGTGCCTCTCTGGCAGAGCTGGGGTTGGCACCTGATTCCCTGCTGAGTACATCTGATGTAATTGTCTAGCAGATCTTAGTAGAAATCAGCTGAGGAGCGTTTACAGCGTATTTCTGTTCTTTAGGTGAAACTAGCAAATGTGAATACTCTTTAACACTCATAGTCTGTAAATTCATACAAAGAAAAATATAAAACAGAATCAAAGAGAATGACAGACTCCCTGGGAAGTCTCCTAGCCGGGAGATCACCTCCCTTGCTCCCTGCAAATGATTGCTTTATGGGCTACATTAAAGTCTGATCAAGAGCTCTTGGCTGATACAAACTGGTGCTGGGAACAAATGCTGTGTTAATGTCTGACAAGAGAAGTGAACAGAAACTGCCCAAAGTATAGCCCCTGGCTGTATATGTGTGATGTTAGCTGCTCGATCCTTCTGGGGTATCAGCACAGATACAAAGCTCTATCTTCATTGAGTTGGCTGGTCAGCTGCTTTGGGGGACCTGAAACATACTCTGCATCCTGATGCAATGTTAGGAGGGATGGTAGTGGCAGTGCACATCTCCTGGCAACACAACCTTATTCCCAAGAACAAAACAACTTCAAATTCCTCACTCCTCAAGGCCCCATGACTTGTTTCAAGACCCTGATTGTGAGGATCAATAGGCCTAGAAAAACCTCCTCCTTTGGGAAAACATAGAATTATAGAATCATTCAGGGTTGGGAGGGACCAGAAGGATCGTCTAGTTCCAACCCCTCCCTGCCATGCCCAGGGACACCCTACTCTAAAGCAGCCTGCCCACAGCCTCATCCAGCCTGGCCTTAAACACCTCCAGGCATGGGGCCTCAACCACCTCCCTGGGCAACCCATTCCAGCCTCTCACCACTCTCATGCTGAGCAACTTCCTCCTCACGGCCAGCCTGAACCTACCCATCTCCAGCTTCGCTCCATAAAGAATTATGTTCCACTAGAGCTGTCCCAGCCTTGGGACCTGCCTGATCTTCCCTGAGGATGTCACTTGGGGATCAGTTAGTGGCAGATTTTCAGCTGGCTGGTGACTTCCTCACGCTCCCTTATGGATAGCCCTAGCACACATTAATGCACAATAGTTTATTCCACTTTCAAACTTGCCTCACCTAAAGGCACTTGTGTTTTCTGCAGGATATCCATCAGGGAATGGAAGAAGGATAGTTAGTGTGCTGTAAAAAAATCACACCCCTGCTTATTGCACACTAACTTCACTTTATACGTGGAATATTCCAGAATGAAGAGTGTTTTCCCTGTAATCAGTGCACAAACTGCCATTTTATTATTATGCTTTATTTTTTTTCCCCTGATGTAATTTATGATTGAATTATGCTTCAGACTGGAGCATAAAAAATACTTTTATTCCAGTATAACTACTCCCCTTTGGAAGTGGAGTCATTATAATGGAATAAAGTCCATTTTATTCCAGAACAATGTAGTGCTCTCTACCGCCAGCAAAGGCCTGAATGTTGTAATTTATAAAGAGGTAAAAGAAAGGGCGAGAAGGGGGGGGGGGAAGAATTAAAGCAAGGATAGTTAACTGATAAAGGTCTTGAGAATATCATGCACATGAGGACTGAATATAGCCCATAGCCAGAAACACTAAACATCTACAAACTAAATAAAAATAATAAAAATGCCTCCTGCCTTCCCTTCATACATCTTACGAGGTGGTAGAAGGGGTTGCGGAGAAAGGATTGATGTCTCTTGCTGGGAAGTGAATTATTCAAACTCCTGGCTGCAGGGAGCTCCTACAGTTATGAATCCTGGTCTTCTTTATGGTTGCCAAGGCAAAGGTAGCCTCTGGTTCTCCACGGGAGAAGTGCACCCTTGGTGCTGTGTTCACCTTTGCTGCTGGAGGCCAGCTCCCTGTCTTCCAGCTGCTTGTCCTCTGGGCCTGGATGCCACCTGAGCCGGGTGCAGCAGAGGCTGCTTGGGGTTGGGCATTACAGGTATACAACTGTGCTAGTTTGAGCCTGGCTGGGATCTTTTGGTGAGAAGAATTAGATTACAGGCTGTGAAAAGGAAACAGTGGTGATGTCTGCTGCACTCACAGGCTTGCTGAGATGTAGAAGAACAAAAACACAAAGATGACAGAGTCTCTCTCTGTCTCTGGGTCTGCATGAACTTCTCTCTAACCTAACTTGCCATCTGTGTGACTAATCCTTCTGCTCCCTGACCCCCCTGTCTGACCCTCCAAACTCACCTTGAACATAAGGGGTAAGGTAGAGGGGTGGGAGGAAGGTGGAAGGGTGGTTGAGAGTCCCTCCTGGGGACTCAGGTTTCTGGGAGGGCTGTTGTGTTTCTGTATTACATTGTAGCATGTTTATTTCTATATATATCTGTACATGTTGTAAATAGCTGTTTGTATGTTGTGCTAAGCTGTAAATATAAAGCTTCATTCTCCAATTTCCAGATCAGCTGAGTTTAGTCTGGGTGATTTTCTTAAGTGTGGGGGGGCAGGTAACATCCAAACTATCACAACAAGGGATGTATTCCCTCAAACATTGATGTCCAAGTGGTCTCTTGGTCAGTCACAACTCTGTGATCCTCTCTGTAGGAACTGCTTTGCTCAGTGGTGTTTAAAGCCAGGCTGGATGAGGCCTTGAGCAGCCTTCTCTAGTGGGAGATGTCCCTGCCTATGGCAGGGGGTTGGAGCTGGATGATCCTTGAGGTCCCTTCCAACCTAAACCATTCTACGATTCTATGATTCTATTTCATATTAACAGTGGCAACGCAAAATCACATCTGCAAGAACACTAAGATGACATCAGGTGCAAGTAGACCGCTGAAGTCAGTAGCAAACCCCAAACCCCCACTTTAACATAGAATCATAGAATCAGTCATGGTTGGAAGGGACCAGAAGGATCATGTAGTTCCAATTCCCCCTGCCATGCCCAAGGACACCCTACTCTAGAGCAGGCTGCCCACAGCCTCATCCAGCCTGGCCTTAAACACCTCCAGGGATGGGGCCTCAACCACCTCCTTGGGCAACCCATTCCAGCCTCTCACCACTCTCATGCTGAAAAACTTCCTCCTCAGTGCCAGTCTGAATCTCCTCACCTCCAGCTTTGCTCCATTCCTCCTAGTCCTGTCACTCCCTGACAGCCTAAAAAGTGCCTCTCCAGCTTTTTTGTAGGCCCCCTTCAGATACTGGAAGTCCACAAGAAGGTCACCTGGGAGCCTCCTCTTCTCCAGACTGAACAACCCCAACTCTTTCAGTCTGTCCTCATAGCAGAGGTGCTCCAGCCCTCTGATCATCCCAGTGGCCCTTCTCTGGACATCCTACAGCAGATCCACATCCTTCTTGTAATGGGCTCTCCAGTTTCAATCCCATAAAGCAGTGAAATATTATTTTAACCAGAGGGCAGTTCACTAAATTTAGATACCAAGGGAAATGCAGTCACCTTCAGTGTGCTTGCTTGTTAGTAGTGGGCCAAACTGTCACATCTGTCACACCATTGCTGTGTTTCTGCACCTCTTGGACAAGTACTTGGTGAGCTTTTAGGATGCAGCAAAAAGAGAGATTTTTTTTTCTCTCTCTTGTCAATAAGTCCCCATGTGGAAATCAATTTGATGTTGCTGAGGGCCTGGGCCTGGACCTGTCTTTCAGAAATTTCACGTTGTGATGAAAAGGAGTGAAAAATGCTTGGTACTGTGATGGATGGTATCCTTATCTCATGCCTTTACTTATACCTGTTCCAGGATCAGAGTGCATGAAGCCACACTAATTCTGGACAGATGGCTCTGCAGTGCTACTGAACTCGACTGGAGAGAGGATGGAGAGCCACTGGACAGGGAAAGGTGAGAGGAAACACAGCCTGCCTTTCACATGTCCCATTTTGGAAGAGGGCTGGCCCTGGAATGGACTGGGATGGAGGAACAGGTCACGGTTATACGTATGAATAATACCATGATGCTGCACTGAAAGAGTACCTGTCAGTCTGGCAAATTTTGGTGCATGTTTCAGATGGATGTGCTGGTGTGGTGTGAGCATATCTCTTCCCGCTGCTGCACATACCACTTGAATAATAGCCCAGGCAGGCTGCAGTGCCAAGACATCCCATCTCCTAGCACCAGGGCAGGCTGTCCTCAAGCTGAACCATATGGCTCTTTTACTGACCCCAGATATCTTCCAGACATGTCTGTCAAGATCATACATATCCTTATTCTGGCAGTGCCACTAACACTGTCACCAAAACAGCAAGATCATCTGACAAAAACCTGACTTATTTCAGCTCAGCTTTTACTTCTAAGCGTGGGCATCCTGCACAGGCAGCATATGTGCAGAGTGATAAGGGTCTTTAGAGGAGCTCCAGAGAGATAGGTACTGGTCTTAACTCCACAGTGGCTCTATAAGCAAAAGTGGGCACCTGGGTGGCAAAGGGAATTTATATGCTATGTCCAGCTAGACACAATACCCTTCAAAATATATAGTCTGTTTCCTGAGCAGAAGTTAGTGGGTCTCATAAAACATTGGCTACACATGAGGAAAATAAGTATTACAAGATTTAGTATAAATTCTGGCAGGATCAGATAAATCCAGTAGGTAGATTCTGCTAGTTTGGGAAAGAGAAGTCTGTGGGATGAGGCCTCAACAGACAATTCCTTGCACTGTTGAGTCTATTAAAAGTGGTGACTCCAGCAGTGACCTGCTTCTCAGCCTGGAGGAGGTTGACCTCGTGCCTGTCAGGTCTGCACCACTCTAGAGGTAGCAGCATCTGGCAGAGCTGTTTACAAGCCACTTGGGAACCCTTCATATGACCTTGAAGAGCAGGCAGACAGTGTCATTCTTGAATGAAATCTCTTTCCCAGGAACGTGTAGCAGCTTTGGAAAGCTAGCAAAGCTCCTGCCTGGCTGCAGGCACTGCTTTAGCTACTTGAGGCCAAGTGGGAAATACCTTGCCAGTTTTGCCTGCTTTTGAGCACTCCTTTTTGGCTACTGATGCTCATATTTTCTCTATAAATCTATTAGCTTTACCAGGCCCATTAAATTACTATTAGGCTGCCCATTAGCAGATGCTGTTGATGGTTTCAAGCAGAGGTCTCAGCACGAGGCTCCTTCTTTGTAAAAAGCAAGGAAAGAGTGGTGGGGTTAGAGAGCCTAGACCAGGGCTGCAGTATGAAATAAAAGAAGGAAGGAGAAAAAGCCTCTGCCTCTACCAGCTGCCCTTCATATACAAGAGAGAGGGCTCTAGGAGGGTTCAAGTGTAAGGCAAGGTAGTTGCAAGTAAAATTGACCTAAACCAGGTAAATCTTTGAGTATTAGGGAAAAGTTATTTACAGAAAGAGTGGTCAGGTATTGGAGCAGGCTGGCCAGGGAGATGGTGGTGTCACCATCGCTGGAGGTGCTCAAAAAACAGGTAGACATGGCACTTTGGGACATGGTTTAATGGCCATGGCAGTGTTGGGTTGACAGTTGGACTTGATGACCTTAGAGGACTTTTCAGCCCTAATGAGCCTATGATCTTAAGTCAGGGCAGTGCTGGATTGACAGTTGGACTTGGTGGTCTTAGAGGAGTTTTTCAGCCCTAATGATTCTATGATCTTACGTCAGGGCAGTGTTGGATTGACAGATGGACTTGATGATCTTAGAGGACTTTCAGCCCTAATGAGTCTATGACCTTAAGTCAGGTCTGGTTGCTCACACAGCAGTGGACGGACATGAGTCCCTCATATAATGGCTGCCATCAGGTTCTCCACCTCACTTCATCATCAATATCACCTCAGAAATGCAACTAAAAAAAACCTGTTAACCAGAATAACTGTTTGCAGTATAGGAAGCTCTTGGAGAAACCAAGAGAAGCATCTAAAAGCTGGTACTCTAGACCCTGTGCTGGGCAACTGGCTTGGCAACTGCAGGGTCATGCTGGTCTTTTTGCAGCACTGGGACTAGTCCAGGCCTGTGTGGTCCAGCAGGTGTTGGAATAGCTTTCATCATGAGCACAAGTCGCACAATTATCCCAGCCTTCATCTGCTGTGTTGCCACCTCCTCACATTTCAGATCATCTGGAATAAGCTGACTCCTCCCTGCCAGAGGCAGAGCAAGCCCTTCTTCTTCACACCGAGATAAGGCCCTCTGTTGTGAAGGGGTTGAGATACAGGCTTGAGTGATCTTATGAGCAAATAGCAGCAGTGTTCACAGGGGGGGAAGTAACAATTACTCTTCAAAACATGGCTGAAATTGGGTAAGGCTGGCTTCATTGTAAAAGCGATAGTCCTGCACAGATGCTCATGTATGACTGAGAAAATACCAAGTGGATTTCTATCCTAAAGCTCTGCCAATACCCCTGATCCTACCCTGGAGCATCCTCTCCATTTCCAGTTCATTTTATCTTTCCTTAATATGCATAGGTGCACAAACAAGCAGAGATTTGCCAAAGCACTCTCTGTCCTGACCTTCTTCTCTGGCAGCTATAGTGGTTCTGGGTATCCCCAAAGTCTGAGCAGAGTCAGGCAATCATGCTGAATTGTGTTTAGTGGAGCCAGGTTATTGTGATGCTGAAAAATGAGGACAAGATTGAGGCCATCAAGCTCATTTTTATTGTTCATTGGAACTCCAGATGTGAAAGCTAATGGATTTGGATTGGTTGCTAGCAGCAAAGCCTCATCAAAGATCCTTGTTTTTTTTTCCCTAAGGGCATTCAGTGCAATTCACTGATTGATTGGAGGCTTCAGACAGTTTGAATGTGGATCTGTATTTGGGCTGGATCAGGCACTCAAGAAGAAATCCAGCCTGCTGCCTTCAGGGTTGTGCAGGAATACTGCAGCCTCAGCTGTAGCAGCCTAGGAGGCTCTCAACAAAGAGAGATGCTTTTACAGACTTCCTTTGTTACCTTGCTGAGTTTAATGCAATGGGAGGAAGAGCAAAACGGCCAAATCTCAGGGCTAGCCAAATGGACTTCTGCAACAGAAGCTTTTCTTAGTGGACAAAGGTACAAAAAACAGTCTTGTGCAGAAGGACAGCACAGGCTTAGAGGAGAGATCTGCTTCATCCAGCAGATCAAGGGACGTTCTCCTCCCCCTTTACTCTGCCCTTGTGAGACCCCATCTTGAATACTGTGTTCAATTTTGGGCTCCCCAGTTGAAGAGGGACAGGGATCTGCTGGAGAGGGTCTGGCAGAGGGCTACAAGGATGATTAGGGGACTGGAGGACATGGCTTATGAGGAGAGGCTGAGAGGCTTGGGACTTTCTAGTCTGCAGAAGAGAAGACTTAGAGGGGATTTGATAAATGTTTATAAGTATCTGAAGGCTGGCCAGGAGCGGGGAACAGGCTCTGCTCACTTGCTCCCTGGGATAGGACAAGGCACAATGGATGCAAATTGCAGCAAAAGTGGTTCTGCCTCAACACAAAGGGGAACTTCTTTACTGTAAGGGTCACAGAGCACTGGAACAGGCTTCCCAAAGATGTTGTGGAGTCTCCTTCTCTGGAGACTTTGAAGGCCTGTCTGGATGTGTTCCTCTGTGATCTGTGTTAGATAGCATTGTCCTGCTCTGGCAGGGAGGTTGGACTCGATGATCTCCTTGAGTCCCTTCCAACCCCTAACATCTTGTGAGCCTGTGAGAGGTGTAGAGAAAGATACAGTGAAATATCTCCTTCTGGGAAGGTGAGACATCTGAGACAGAGATGCTGAGGTGTATAGAAGCAGCCAAGGAGGCATAAAGGTTTAGGTAGGTCAGACAGGCCAGAAGTAGGTATCAAGATGGATTCTGTGTGCGAGATGACACAGGTTTGTGGATGTCACAAAGCACCTAGCTGTGACTCAGATGAGATTTAAGCTATCAGAGTTTCTGATTATAGTTATACAACTTTTACTAAAAACCCTTCCCTATCCATCAGGAAGCCAGATGAGTTACAGATCTGCCTGTGCCTGTCAGGTGCCTGCTGCTGCCATGCCAGCTTCTCTTCTGTTGGCATTCATTTGGGTAGTTTGCTTCTTTGTCTGCAGCACAAGTAGTTAATCACATGGAGAACCTAATTAGGTGGTAACGAACCCAGGTGTCTTACTTTTCTCGTGTAATAGGACATCTGCCACTGCTCCAAGAGCACTTTACAATGACTGCCTAACAATGGCTGTAATGTATGGTCATGAAGAGAGAACAGCTTCCTTTACTGGCTCAGCTAGGATTTGGTTAGTTGGGAAAGCCTGAATTCCCACTTGCCTCTCTCTGTGCCTTGCTGCCAGGCAAAGGGAGCCCAATCCCGAATGGAGATGCAAGGAGGACAGGTCTGGAGAGCTATTTGAGCACAAACTTACCTCATCAAAATGCTCTGGACAAATTTCTTCCAACAGACTAGATTTAGACCAGCTCATCAGTTCCTCTGGCATGGCTGCAGCGCCTTTGACTCCATTCTGATAGCCCCAGGATCAGATTTACTGTATAGTCCAACCTTATCCTAAGACTCCCATGTGCATGGAAGAGTTTGTTTTTAGTGTCTGGCACTCATGATGGCTGGTGTGGCTGTCACCAAATTCTGACCTGCTGCTTGCATATGACTGCTGGATGCTGACTGGTCCTGTGTTGTGGCCAAATCTTGCTCTATGTGCTGTGTGCTCAGTAAGATTGAGCAAATCGTTCACAGCTAATAATCTGGCAGATGCATTTCACTTCTCTCTCTGTCTGAAGAAGGAGATTATAATTTTCTCAAAGCAGTGCCTTCAGTCTTTATCTGCAAATGCATTAGTTCTCTAGCCTGCTGTTTAAATAGAACCATGTCACTGTGTCGTGGCTGGGCGACAGTCACATTAGGTTGCTTTTGCTCCCATCCTCCATTTCCCTCCTCACTCAGCTGGAGGAGAACAAGTCTGGCTTGCAGGGTGAGTGCTCACAGAAAATCAACAGTTCCAGTTTACATTTGTCTTTCCAGAAGGTAGCCTTTATATCAGCAGAGAGGTTTTGGGAGCTGAACCATCCCTTGTGTGGTCGCAAGAGGCCCCGTGTCCTACCCCAGAAAATAGCCAAAGCTAGTGGGTGAGAAGGAGACATCAATTCTCATTGTGTGGCATTACCCCATGACAAGGTGTAGGATGTTTCTTCCTGATCGGCAAAAGCCCTGAAGCATGAGGATTAATAAGTCTGCCAACATCTATCTTAACTAGCATAATTGAGAAAGCTGTTTCTATTCGTACTACTGTCTGCTTCCATCTCTTTTGGAATGTGCTGAACCATATCACTCAAACCGAACAGGATACAAATCCGTTTAGCAAATCCATAGCTCCTTTCCTAACCACATGCAAATACTTTCCCCTTATCTTGCTGACAAAAGTGCTGTGGAAGAAGAAGTATAATGGGGTCTACTCGGTGTGTATACCTCGCCCCAGGCAAGGAAGGAATTTTGCAGCATGCTTCAATGAGATGTTTGGAATCCCTCTTGTTTAAATTGTCCCAAATTTGTTGGTGCTTAATCAAAGTTAAGCCACATTCTAGGCTTTTCTCCTTCCTTTTCAGCAGCTAAGGAAATTTCATGCTCGTGATGCTCAGTGACTAATAGCAGTTAATAGCGTAGCAGCAGATGGCATATGAGCTCTGCTAGCTTCTACACTGGCTGTGTCAGTGCCCCCCACAAGGCGGTCCTGCTGTTTGCATCCGAAGCCCCACACAAGCTCTTCCAGAGCCTTCTCCTGCCTTATAGCCTCCTAACATCTCCCAGCCGAGTAGGGCTTCCCCATGACATCACTGCCAGTGTTCTCTTAGGTATCCCATCCCCCATAGCTCCTCCAGCCTGGGCCTTTACTGACCATCTCTGCCAGTGCCCTTCTCCTGCCCTGCAGCACCCTTTGCTAATCTCCTTTTGTTTTCCGTAGCTCACTTAAGGCTTGCCAAGACACTTCAGTTGTGTACACTGTGATTATATTGAAGATACCAGCAAAGGCCTCTCATCAACTATTCTGGCTTTGTGACTACAGAACCAATGAATGATAAGGTCTCTCCTATTTCATAAACATAAATGTCATGGGTCTTACGCTGCAGCTTTTCTGAACTCTGCACTTACTTTGAAACCAATGGGAGCTCTGTGCACAAAGCAGCTCCCGAATAATCAGGCTCTGTCAGCTCTATAATGTCACAGAATATTCCATGTGTGCAAATATTTGGATTATTATTTATTGGGTGTCAACAAAGTGCAAATATCAGCCTGCCCCAGAGATAGATTCTAAGTTCCCAGGGAGGGAGGGATGGGGGAGAGCGCCGCACGCTCATAAAATAGCCAGGCGTCTGATACCGGCGCTGAGCGCTTGTGATAATACCTGCTGCTTTTCGAGTCCTTTCCATCAAAGGATTTAAAAACCCGTTCATGAATTAAGGCTGACATTTTCATTTAGAGGTGGTGGGTGGGTGGGTGGAGGCAGCACATCTCTAACTTGAGGCACTCTGTGTCTGATTTCCAGAAAAAGTTGCTCTTCATAGTTTCCATTTGAAACTGGAAGCCTTGGGCAAAAATAAGAAGATAACTCGCAGAGTCACTGCCTTGAGACCTGCAGGAACTTATGCTCTAACCAGTTTGCTGCGCCTTCTGTCTCTCTTGCTGCCCAGAGCTGTTTAACCACACCTTTCCAGAAGGTTATAAAATCTACTGAGATTCTAGCTGTGCATGGCTTGATGGAGCTGGATGCTGAGGTCATCTGAAGCTCTTACTTCTGCTTCCTGCAACTAGCATTTGCTTCATGAGCTTGCTAAGCATTGCTGGATCTGTCTCAGAGCTTGAAAACTCATGACATTGCTAGAGAAGGTGATTTGCAAGTCAGTGACAGATGCAGTTGGTAACCCAACTGTCTTGGCTCAGAGATTTGGACTCCTATCCCAGAAACTTCTTTCATGGCAGGTGACGCTTGTTGATCCGTGAGACTAGTTTTTCACTTCTTATTCTTGATGTGAAGAAATGAGGTGTGAATATGAAAGCAAATACTGGCTATGCTGAGAAGAACCTGACCTTTATGTGCTTTACCAGTTGCAAGTTGATTTTGAGATTATTTTCTTCCTTTCTCTTTTTTTTTTTCCTTTTCCTTATCCTTTTGTTTCTTTTTCTTTAAACTTCTGGCACTTTCTGTATCCAGAAGGGAATATTTTGTTAGAAAGACTACTTTCCTGGATGCCTTGTGGCACTGCCTGGTGAGCATCAAACTACAACACAAATTAGAAATGGAAAGGACCTCCCCAAGGAACAAAGCAAAAGAACTAAGGGGAAATTTTTTTTAGCTTCTTCAAGGTCTGTGTGGGGACAGAGTGGCTGGAGAGCGGCCAAGAAGAAAGGGACCTGGGGGTACTGGTAGATAGTAGCTGAACATGAACCAGCCAGTGGCATCCTGGCCTGCATCAGGCCACTACTGTGGCCAGTAGGACAAGGGAGGTTATTCTGCCCCTGTACTCAACACTGGTGAGGCCACACTTTGAGTCCTGTGTCCTGTTCTGGACTCCTCAAATCAAGAGAGATGTTGAGATACTGGAATGTGTCCAGAGAAGGGCAACGAAGCTGTTGAGGGGCCTGGAACACAGGCCTGTGAGGAGAGGCTGAGGGAGCTGAGGGTGTTTAGACTGGAGAAGAGGAGGCTCAGAGGTGACCTCATTGCTGTCTACAACTACATGAAGGGAGGCTGTAGCCAGGTGGAGGTTGATCTCTTCTGCCAGGCAATGAGCAACAGAACAAGAGGACAGAGTCTCAAGTTGTGGCAGGGGAGGTCTAGGCTGGGTGTTAGGAGGAAGTTGTTTACAGAGAGAGTGATTGGCATTGGAATGGGCTGCCCAGGGAGGTGGTGGAGTCGCTGTCCCTGGAGGTGTTGAAGAAAAGCCTGGCTGAGGCACTTAGTGCCATGGTCTGGTTGATTGGACAGGTCTGGGTGCTAGGTTGGACTGGATGATCTTGGAGGTCTCTTCCAACCTGGTTGATCCTATGATTCTATGGCTGATAACAGTTGTTATAGCTCTATGTCTTCAGACCTTGCTGTCTGTCATGCGCAATGTATGTCATATACTGCTGGTAAGCAAACAGCTTCAGATAATATTGGAAGCTCCCACAGACTTTTCCACTAAACCCCTAGCATCCCAAGGCTCAACTATGCAGTTGAAAGCCTAGGAGTTTCAAAGTTGAGAGGAAGATCTCTAAAGTATCTGCCCTGAAATATTAGAGCTATAAGAAGTTATTCAGAAGTTATGCAGCAGAATTCATGTGGAGCATTTATCTGTTTCAGTGAGAGGTCAGGCAGACTTAAAAGAAGTTTTCCTGGTCAGCATTTGGAGCAGAGGGATATCAATAACCAATTCCCATGTTCCAGGGCAGAGGACTGTGCCACAGATTCATAGAATGGTTTGGATTGGAAGTGACCTGAAACATCATCTGGTTCAAATCTCCCTGCCACTGGCAGGGACACCCTCTACGAGGCCAGATTATGCAAGACCTCATCCAGCCTGACCTTAAACACCTCCAGGGACAGGGCATCCGTAACTTCCCTGGGCAGCTGTTCCAGTGTCTCACAACCCTTACTGCAAAGAATTTCCTCCCCATATCTTGTCTAAATCTGCCCTCCTCAAGCTTAAATCCATTGCCTCTTGTCCTGTCATGACTTTTGTATAAAGTCCCTTCCTGGCTGTGATGGTTTGGGTGTTCCCCGCCCCCCACAACTTTAAAAATCACCCAGACTAGACTCAGCGGCTCTGGAAATTTGAATGAAGCTTATATTTACAGCTAGCACAATTTACAAGCAGATATTTACAGTATATACAGATAGATATATATATAAAAATATACAAGGTATAAAGGTAATACAGACACAACTCCCCTCCCAGAAACCTGAGTCCCCAGGAGGGGCTCTCAACCACCCCCTCACCTTTCCCCTACCCCTCTCAACGTTACCCCAGTCCCAAGGAAGAATGGAGGTTCAGCCAAGAGGATTAAGAAGCAGAGGTGAAATCAGCCAAAGCAAATGGAGGGTGAGGTTAGAAAGCAAGATGGAGTTCAGCCAGCAGCCACGAACTCCCTAGCAGGCAATAGCTCCCAGCGAAGAGAGGAAGCAAGCAAGTGACCTAATCTTTGTTTTGTCTTTCCTTTGTACACAACTCAGCAAGACTGTGAGAGAAGTAGACCTCACCATTGTTTTCATTTCTCAGCCTATCATCTAGTTCTTCTCATCAAAACATTCTAGCTAGGCTCAAACTAGCACACTGGCTTTCTTGTAGGTTCCCTTCAGGTACTGGAAGGCTTCTATAAAGTCTCTCTGGATCCTTCTTTTCTTCAGGGTGAACAGCCTTAACTATCACAGCCCATCCCCATAGGGGAGGTGCTCTTATAATCTCTGTGGTCCTCCTTTGGACTCACTCCAATGGTCCTGTACTAGAAAGAAATAACAGAGCCTAAGCTGGTAACTTGAACCGCTCTTCTAGATTTTGTAGTGGGTATTTGTACCCACTACAGTACCACCTTATACTCTCTTCACATTAAGTCAAAACTAAACCCATCACTGTCAACTTCACAGTGCAGGGTAATGGAAGAGTGGAATTCATGGTGAAATAAACTGAAAGCTTGCTGGAACCTTGGACATTTCCTTCACCTTGATGCCTCAGTGAATAAAGAGGTGAAAAATAATTCAATGCAGCTTAGAGTTTTTCTGGCCAAAGAGACAGAAGATCCAAGAAGACAGATAATTGCACTGGGAGATACCAGAGGGACACATTTCCATCTCTTTCATTATGAGTCATGGTAAGTTTTCTCCTATCCTATCTTATCTCAAGGGGATGGAAACAGGATTTTCACTACCTAAAATGTATGGCATGGCAAGTTTTGGATTTTGGTGGAGACTGCAAGGTAATGCTATTATGTAAGCAGTCATAATAATAATTAGTAGTGTTATTCTGAGTGAATAATACTTTTTCCTCAGCAGGGGTCAAGTCAGCCAAGCTAAATGCAATCTCTCCTGAAAGATTCCAGGAAATTTCCTCACATTTCTTCACTTCTGCCTTCATTTTTCTATTGAATGCCACCATGACCACTAAAACCATATCCAGAAGTGTCACACTATTTGTCTTTTGAACACCTCCAGGGATGGCAGCTCCACCGCTTCCCTGGGAAGCCTGTTCCAAAGCTTTTCTTTCAGGAAAGACATTTTTTCTCCTATCCAGTCTAAACTTCCCTTGGTGCAACTTGAGGCCAATTCCTCTCATCCTATTGCTAGTTACTAGATCAAGGAGACAGATCCCCACCTCACTACAACCTCTTCTCAGGCAGTTGTGAAGAGCAAGATGATTTCCTTTCTCCAGACTAAACAATCCCAGTTACATCAACCACTCCTCAGAAGACCTCTTTTCCAGACATTTCATCAGCTTTTCTGCCCTTCTCTGGACATGCTCCAGCAGGTCAATGTCCTTCTTGTGATGAGGGGCCTGAAACTGAATGCAGTATTTGAGGTGTGGCCTCACCAGTATGGAGTACAGGGCCATAATCACTTCCCTACTCCTCCTGGCCACACTATTGCTGATACAGGCCAGGATGCTGTTGGGCTTCTTAGCCACCTGGACACATTGCTGGCTCCTGATCAACATCCCCAGGTCTATTTCTGTTGCACAGGGTTCCAGTCACTCTGCCCAAAGCCTGGAGTGTTCCTGGGGTTTTCACGACTCAAGTGCGTGACTCAACATTGGCATTGTTGAATCTCATATAACAGATCTCAGCCTATGGATCTAGCCTGTCCAGGTTCCTCTTTAGAGCCTTCCTACCTTTGAACAGATCAACTCACCCAATGTAGTATCATCTGCAGATTAAATGAGGTTGCACTCATTGCCCTCATCCAGATCATCGATAAAAATATTAAACAAGACTGGTCCCACTGCTCAGGAGGTACAGGACTGCAACCATGCCTGCGTATTTAACTTTCAGGCATAAAGGATGCACCACGATATAGAACCATAGAATCAGCCAGGTTGGAAGAGACATCTAAGATCATCCAGTCCAGCCTACCACCCAGCCCTGTCCAATCAACTAGACCATGGCGCTAAGTGCCTCCTCCAGGCTTTTCTTCAACACCTCCAGGGACAGCAACTCCACCATCTCCCTGGACAGCCCATTCCAATGGCAATCATTCTCTCTGGGAAGAATTTCCTCCTAACATCCAGCCTATACATCCCCTGGCACAACTTGAGACTGTGTCCCTTTGTTCTGTAGCTGGTTATCTGGCAGAAGAGACCAACCCCCACCTGGCTACAAAAAGGGTTTTTACAAATACATTATCAACAGAAAGAAAGCCAAGGAAAATGTCCACCCCTTATTGGATGCAGGGGGGAAGCATTGCTATCAGGGATGAAGAAAAGGATGAGGTACTTAATGCCTCCTTTGCCTCAGTCTTTAACAGTCAAATTCTGATAGGGATGGAAAGCAGCATCAACTCTCCATAATTCAGGTGGAAGCAGTTAAGGATTCATTATGCTACCTGAACACTCACAAGTCTATGGGGCCAGATGGGATTCACCCAAGAGTGCTGAGGAAGCTGGCAGAGCAGCTTGCCAAAGTGTTCTCCATCATCTATCAGCAGTCCTGGTTAACAGAGGAGGTGCCAGATGACTGGAGGACTGTCAATACAACCCTCATCTACAAAAAGACCTGAAAGGAGGATCCAGGAAGCTCCTTGCCTGTCAGCCTGACCTCAGTACTGACTTATGGAAAATGAGACCTCACAACACATAAAGTGTTATTAGATAAGGCACGTTTAATCAGCGCTGGGTGACAAGGGCAGATCATCCTCCAAAGCCCTTGCACACCTCACCTTGTTCAGGTAGGATATTTATGCTACAACATCAGACATATTCAGTACAGGGGTAGGGTTATTACAATTAGTTCTAGGAATAGGTCAAGTTATTACAATCAGTTCTTGGAACTCATTTCCATACTGTCCACCTCTTTATGCATGCTCATTGCCACCTGGTGGTTGCCTTTTGGAGTCTTTGAGAGGAAGGCTGACGTCTTCCTCAATCTGACCTCTCTACCTTTCATCCACCTGGCATCAGTTGTGGGTCACATTCTTGGCTGAAGTTTCCAATGTTCTCATCTTTGGATGTAGTATTCTTTTTCTCCATGAGAGTGTTTCAAGACCCTCTCAAGCTTAAACCACCTCCTTTGTGTTTATCTGATTGAAGATGCTTTATATCAGTGCTCATATAGTTAATGATTTAACTAGGTCTCTACAATCTGTGTTCTCGATCCCTTTTTCCCATATCAGTACCAAGGAAGACTATAGAGTGGTTGGTTCATCTTGAGTGCAGGATAATGGTGGAATCAGGCCCAGCCAGCACGAGTGCATGGAAGGCAGGTCCTGCTTTGACCAAATTCATCTCCTTCTATTACCAGATGATCTGCCTAGTGGATGACAGAAAGGCTGTGGATGTTGTCTACTTGGACTTCAGTAAAGCCTTTGATGCTGTCTCCTACAGCATTCTCCTCTAGAAACTTGTGGCCTATGCCATAGACAGGTGGACTCTTTGCTGGATTAAAATCTGCCTGGATGGCTAGACTCAAAGAGCTCTGATAAATGGAGTTAAATCCAGCTGATGGCCAGTCACATATGGTATCCTTTAGGGCTCAGTATTGGAGCCAGTTCTGTTTAATATCTTTATTAATGATTTGGATGAGAGGATCAAGGACACTATGAACAAGCTTGCAGACAACATTGAGTGGAAACATTGATCTGGTTGAGGGTAGGGGGACTCTGGACAGGTTAAATTGATGGGCTGAGGTTGACAGAAAGAGATTTAACAGGACCAAGTGCTGGGTCCTGTACTTTGGTCACAACAACCCTAAGCAATGTTACAGGCTTGGAGAAAAGTGACTGGAAAGCAGCCCAGTATAAAAGGATCTGAGGGCTCAACATGAGCCAGCAGTATGCTTAGATGGCCAAGAAGGCTAATGGCATCGTGCTCTGCATCAAAACCAGTGGGTCCAGAAGGAGTAGAGAAGTGACTGTGCCCTTGTACTTGGTCCTGGTGAGGCCACAGCTTGAGTACTCTGCCCAATTCTGGGCACTACAGTACAGGAAAGACATTGAGGTCCTGTAGCATGTCCAGAGAAGAGCAATGAGACTGGCAAAGGGTTTGGAGGGCATGTACTATGAGAAGCAGCTGGGCTGTCTGGAGAGGAAAAGCCTAAGGGGAAATCTTACTGCGCTCTATAACTACCTGAAAGGGGCTTGTAGAGAGGTAGATGTTGGTCTCCCAAGTAACTAGTAATAGAATGAGAGGAAGTGGGTTTAAGTTCTGCCAGGGGACATTAGGAAGAATTTCTTTACTGAGAGGGTGGTCAGGCATTGGAACAGGCTGCCCAGGAAGTGGTGGAGCTGGCATCCCTGGAGGTGGTCAAGAAGTGTGTAGATGTGGTGCTTCAGGATATGGTTTAGTGGTCATGATAGTTGGGTTACGGTTGGACTCGATGTTGTTAAAGGTCTTTTCCAGCCTTAATGATTCCATGGCTCTGTGAACAACTCTGGGAAACAGACCAAACCAGAAAGCATTGTTTTTTTCCTCCAGTAAAATGTAAACCTGATTAGCATTCTGAAAATCCATGTTGGGGAGTTTTTTTTATTATCCCCAGCCTCTCTTACATGTGCCAGGTACCTCTAGGGATGTTGCTGGACAATATTCTCTCCCAGGACTATTGACTACATGCCAAATAAAATTTCTCTACAATTGAATACTTCAGAAGATGTAGACAGTGTCTCTAGCACAACTGGTGGTGTCTAGTAAAATAACTCACTTCATTCACAGGATCACAGGATGTTAGGGGTTGGAAGGGACCCAAGGAGATCATTGAGTCCAACCCCCTGACAGAGCAGGACAATGCTGTCTAACACAGATCACAGAGGAACACATCCAGACAGGCCTTGAAAGTCTCCAGAGAAGGAGACCCCACAACCCCTCCGGGGAGTCTGTTCCAGTGCTCTGTGACCCTTACAGTAAAGAAGTTCCCCCTTGTGTTGAGGCTGCACCTTTCCTGGGTCACTGGGAAAGTCAACAACATGGGAACATCAACACCCTATAAAAACACTTCCTTAGCATTAAAGCACCTGGTCTGAAACATTAGCAGCACTGTGGTGAAGGGCTGCCTAAAGGCAGCTGTTGTGAGCATAGCATGCTGCTGACTCTCTGCAAAACAAACCTGAGTGCCCAAAAATCAAAGCTGCAGGGCAGCACAGAAGATCTCATGTGGAGACGTGAGTAGCACAGTCCTCATGGCCTTGACAGAGCACAGGCACACTAGCTACACCTGCGCTTAGAGCGAATAGCATGCTAAGCTCATCGCCACCTAAATTTTATGTACTGATCCATCATGTTTTATGACAGCAGAGATGATTATTTGCATAATAATGTGGCCTATAGAAACGAAGTAATTCTTTGTCTACTGGAGGATGGTGCTCTTTCCTTCACATTGTTTAATAAATATCTCTCTTTAATCCTCCAGCACAGGCTGGGTTTGCGCTGCAAATAATGTAAATCCGTTGAGCCCAGTGGAGCTTTGCCTAGTTGAATGATGTGGGCATCGGTTCCCAAAGCCATGAGAAGTTCACAGAATCAACCAGGTTGGAAGAGACCTCCAACCTAGCACCCAGCCCTGTCCAATCAAGCAGACCATGGCACTAAGTGCCTCAGCCAGGCTTTTCTTGAACACCTCCAAGGAAAGCAACTCCACCACCTCCGTGGGTTGCCCATTGCAATGGCAAATCACTCTCTCTGTGAAGAACTTCCTCCCAACATCCAGCCTAGACCTCCCTCAGCACAACTTGAGGCTGTGTCCCCTTTTTCTCTTGCATCAGTTTACCTGAAAGTTGCAGAGTTTCTCTCTGTCC
Source organism: Tricholaema leucomelas (assembly GCA_013400475.1). Taxonomy (NCBI): domain Eukaryota; kingdom Metazoa; phylum Chordata; class Aves; order Piciformes; family Lybiidae; genus Tricholaema lacrymosa; species Tricholaema leucomelas. Next base: position 56,693 of record WAAF01015157.1, read on the forward strand.
ACAGGGATCTGACAGCTGCATAGTTAGCTCTTCTCATTGCCAAACTCTCTTTGACATCAACAGTCACGGTACAGCATAGTCTTCAGTGCTGTCTTCTCAATACAGAGATGGGAAGGTGAATATCTTATCTTTTAGTCATCACCTAGGAGTCTGAGGCATTTTAACTGATGCATGTCTGTCTGGATGTTTTAGGGCATGCTACAGGCTGGGGACAGAGTGGCTGGAGAGCAGCCAGGAAGAAAAGGACCTGGAAATGCTGGTAGATAGTGGCTGAAGATGAGCCAGTAGTGTGCCCAAGAGAGCCCAGTGGCATCCTGGCCTGGATCAGGAAGAGTGTGGCCAGTAGGACAAGGGAGGTTATTCTTCCCCTGGACTCAACACTGGTCAGGCCACACCTTGAGAGCTGTGTCCAGTTCTGGGCTCCTCAATTCAAGAGAGATGTTGAGATACTGGAATGTGTCCAGAGAAGGACAACAAAGCTGGTGAGGGGCCTGGAACACAGTCTTGTGAGGAGAGGCTGAGGGAACTGGGGATCATTTAGGCTGGAGAATAGGATGCTCAGGGGTGACCTCATTGCTGTCTACAACTACCTGAAGGGAGGCTGTAGCCAGGTGGAGGTTGATCTCTTCTGCCAGGCAATGAGCAACAGAACAAGAGGACAGAGTCTCAAGTTGTGCCAGGGGAGGTCTAGGCTGGATATTAGGAGGAAGTGGTTTACAGAGAGAGTGATTGGCATTGGAATGGGCTGCCCAGGGAGGTGGTGGAGTCGCCATCCCTGGAGGAGGTGTTCAAGAGAAGCCTGGCTGAGGCACTTAGTGCCATGGTCTGGTTGATTGGCCAGGGCTGGGTGCTAGGTTGGACTGGATGATCTTGGAGGTCTTTTCCAACCCGATTGATCTTGTGATTCTATGATTCTGTGATTTTGGGGGATGTTTGGCTGTCAGTCAGCTCCATATTGTGCTGGCTTTGTTGTTCATTAAAAGCTAACATCATCATGTCTGTATGTGCTATTCCACTTGTAATGATGCAGTACTGGCCTAATTACACCTACCACAGAGTATAGTTAAACTAACAGTACTGCAGGTGGAGAATTTTCTGTCATTTCACCACCTTGTGTGGACTATGTTAGTTAGGTAAAGGCCAAATTCACCATTTCTTTGCAATCCAGGCTCTAAGTTGCAATGTTGGGCGAGTGTATAGGTGACATGCTGACAACTGAGCCAAATTTCATTTGCTCTGACGTGTAAAGCACTTAGAGGTGGGAACCATCACTGATGTCTTTAGGCTAATAGTGTAAGTCATGAAGATGGGAGCCACATTCTTTTGAGTCTTTCCAGACCATTGAAATGTTGTTTCTGAGTGTGACAGCAAGGCATTATTCACACAATTTGGAAGTCAACCTGTATTGTGTATTTTTGCTGAGTTCTAGAAGTTGCTGCTTTTGTGGTGGTTGGAGGGGGATCTTTCTTCATTCCTATTCTGATTTTTCAATCAAAATTGATGAGATATCAGATCAAGAACATTCACCTGACTTGTCTTGCTTGCTGAGTTCTTTGTAACTATAAGGAAAAACAAAATCTTCATTTTTGAGGGTGGCAATGCATTGGAACGGGATGCTCAGGGATGTTGTGGTGTCTCCTTCTCCAGAGGCATCCAAAACCTGCCTGAATGTGTTTCTGTGTGGTTTTCTCTAAGGGATCCTGTTCTAGCAGGGAGGTTGGACTAGATCATCCTCAGAGGTCCTCTCAAATCCCCACCAGCCTGCGATTCCAGCAGAAGAACAAAGGGCCCAAAACATGTAAGAAAGGCAGAGGACAGAGGTAACAGTAGTTTTAGGCTCCCTGGTTTAGTTCTCTGTCAACACATCCTCCATATGCATCATTTATACTGCAAAAGCATGCAAGGAGATGTTGAGATCTTGGAATGTGTTCAGAGAAGGGTGATGAAGCCGGTGAGAGGCCTGGAGCACAGCCCTGTGAGGAGAGCTGATTGGATAGATCTGGGTGCTAGGTTGGACTGGATGATCTTGGATGTCTATTCCAACCTGGTTGATTCTATGATTCTAAGGTGTTTATGAGTATTTCCTCACTATGTACTATCTAACACACTAGCACTTTGGTACTCCTTTCAATAGTCTAATGTAAACTGTATATGATTATGTGTTTCTCTCTCAAGTATTTGCTGTCAATTGCACTTATTTGACCAATTAATCCTGTCTAAACTACAATTAGCAATCTTATTCTGTTAATACATGTCAACACTAGTGGAAATCATCTCCCAAAATGATGAAAGGTGCTGTAAAACCAAAGACATCCATCTTCTCCCTGTCCTGTTAATAAGGACAGAAAAATAACAGAGTGTTATTACAGGAGAGATGTGCTGGCATAGTTTCTCCAATGATAAGGGCAGAGACTCCCTGTAGTAGATTGGGTAGGTAGGGTAGGTAGAGAGCAATCTCCACACTGGTGTTAACATGGTTACTGTGACAGTTTGGGTGTTACCCACCCCCTCCACCCCCCACTCCTATGAAATCACCCAGACTAGACTCAGCCAAGCTGGAATATAAGATTGAAAACTTTATCTTTACAGTTTAGCACAATATACAAGCAGGTATTTACAATCTATACAGCTATAGACAGAAATAGACAAGTTAAAAAGTAATCCAGAAACACAACAGCCCTCCCAGAAATCAGAGTCCCCAGGAGGGGCTCCCAACCACCCTTCCACCTTCTTTCCACCCCTGTACCTTACCCCAGGCTTTGCCTTACATTGAAGGTGAGTTTGAAGGGTTGGTCAGGGGGATTAGGAAGCAGACAGATTAGTTACACAGACATCAGGTTAGGGAGAGAAGGGAGGCAGACAGAGCCAGAAATCAACTGTTATCTATGTTTGTGTTCTTGTTCTTATACATCTCAGCAAGCCTATGAGTGCAGCAGACATCACCATTGTTTCGTTTTCATGGCCTAGAATTCTTTTCACCAAAATATCCTAGATAGCTTCAAACTAGCACAGTTACACAAGTGTGGCAAGAATGGTTAGGACATTGGAAAGGACTATGATCTTGTGATGTCCTTTCTAGCATTTCTATCTACAACACTACAGGGTGTGTTATCCTACTTACCTGTTTATTATTATTGGTGAAGGGTCTGGAGAAAAGGTCTTACGAGGAGCAGCTGAGGAAAGTAGAGTTTAGTCTGGAGAAAAGGAGCTGAGGGGAGACCTTCCCACTCTCTACAACTCCCTGATAGGAGGTTGGAACCAGATGGGCGTTGATCTTTTCTCCCTAGTAGCAACTGATAGAACGAGAGGAAATAGCCTCAAGTTCACCAAAGGAGATTTAGATTGGATATCAGAAGTAAGTTCACTGAAAGAGTTATCAAACACTCAAACAGGTTCCCCAGGAAAGTGGTTGAATCCCCATCTCTGGAGATGTTTAAAAGACATGTTTTTAACATCAGACTTGGTAGAAGTTGGACTCAATGATGTTAAAGATCTTTTCCAACAAAAATGATTCTGTGATTCAATTTTTTCCCTCTTCTTCCTTTATTGCTTCCTTGCTGTTCAGCCTGAGCCCGGCCAGCCCTGAAAATGGAGTTATTTCCTGGGCTGAAGCCATGTTAGCAGCAAGCTGTCCTTGTAATAGGAGAGAGCCAGTGGCAAGGAGCAAGAGTGAGGAAGCCAGATGTTGTCTCAAGCCAGTGACATGAGCCAATATCCACTGGCTGAGAGCGTGAGCTATCCATGTGTTCTGCCTGCAGCATCAGGCAGAAGCTTCTGTTGTCTTCTACTGCCTTGGGCACACTTGCCATTGCAGTGACAAGTCTGGCACAATACCACAGCAGAGCGGCTGTTTCAGATCAAATTGCCTCTTCTGTGCCACCCTGTGGGTGCTATATTGGGTGTGGACCCTCAGCTCCACTTTACACCAGCTGTGGGTTTGTCCTTTAAGACCAGTAAACCTAGAAGGATGGTTCTTTTTCTGATGGGGGAGATGAGCAGGGACTCAGCACACGGAAATCAGCTGGGATAAGAGCAGAACTGGGCCAAATGGCTCTGGATTAAATGAGGCAGCAGCACAGAGAGAAAGTGGTGAGGGGGATCAGGAGAGGGAAGGAGAGCTATAGAGAAGAGATAGTTGTGTGTATAGGAGAATGACAAATGAGCATCAACACCATCTCCTTTTTTTTTTCTGAGTGATTTTGACAGTGTAGTGGCATGGCCTTAACTGACCTCAGCTTTTATCATCCTGAGGTTGATGTGATCTTCTTGCTTCCCTGGTTTGAAATGGATTTTATTCTATCAGTGGTCTATTCCTTCTCCCCACCCCCTGCTCATTTTTTTTCCTTTTGTAGCATGTTAATGAGCAAAATGCTTATGCAAATGAGAGGCAGAAACAATCTCTTTGAATAAGGAAGGAAATTATCAGAGTAGAAACAGAATCCAGCTTCACTCCAGTGAGTGTCTCTCCACTTCAGCTCTCATGATGACTTTTGCTATACACAACACCTGAAATCACAAAGTGTTTTTCCCCTTAATTTATGTAGCACAATCTTAACACCAATACCCAGATTTTTGGTAATACCTTTATACCACTTCATCTGCCTATAGAATTGTACAAGCATTAGAAACAATTTTCATTTTCTTGCTGTACAAGGATAACCCAAAAGGGAGAAAGGTTTCATGTTTCCCTAGCTTGCTATCTGTATGCAAATTTTGTGTCCATTTCTAATTGTTCATTTAGAAAAGTGATTTTATGCTGTTTTATCAGCCACCCTTAGCCTGGATGCAGTCACACTAACGTGAAAGTGCTGGAAAGCTGCGTAGCTTAGTCAAACTGGACTATTACTTGCATGCAAATAGCAAATGAGCCTGCCTTAAGGGGCTAATCTGCTTTTTTCCCAGTATTAAAGCAATGTCTATGCTAGTCTGAGCAAATATTTACAAATGTCAGAGGTGTTCTGGCTTGTATTACCCCATTTCAGTACAGAAAAGCCTCAAGGATATTTACTGTAAGCATTGCAGGATACAGATTCTTTAAGAGTTTCCTTTCACTGAGATGTTAAGTAGCTCTTGAAATTAAGTGTGATTTTGCCAATACTTATTTAGGAAAAAGGGCAGGTAGAAAAAATAAGGTGTCTGTGTGAAGCTGAGAAGAACTAGCAGAATTCAGGGTAGTATTTAGGTAAATCAGGGCCCATTTGTTTTCATTTGACTCCAGGACTTTCTTTACAGAGAGAATGATTTGCCATTGGAATGGGCTGCCCAGGGAGGTGGTGGAATCACCGTCCCTGGAGGTGTTCAAGCAAAGCCTGGATAAGGCACTTAGTGCTGTGGTCTAGTTGATTGGATAGGGCTGGGTGCTAGGTTGGACTGGTTGATCTTGGAGGCCTCTTCCAAACTGGTTGATTCTATGATTCTAGGAGTTAGCCATATAGCATGGATACAGGGACATTTTTCTTTCAATGGTAGGGTCTTCCATGCACCTTCTGGCTGCAAGGAGGAGCAAAATAGGCTGAAGCTGGGAATTAAGGATAGCCTTCACTTCAAGTCCAGAGAAATGTCTGTGTCATGAAGTCTCCAGTCTGAAGACAAAACTTGCCGCAACTCCATCAGCACTTTTCCATGGAGTATTCTGACAGCAAAATTTTTGGCCACCCAATGAATCTTTTACATGAGGGTTTGTGAAAAATGGCTCTCTGCCCAATAGTACCAACATAAAACTATCTACATATCTGTATAAAAAGGCAGAAGTAGTGAACTGGAACGTGTCCAGAGAAGCTGGTGAAGGGCGTGGAACACAGCCCTGTGAGGAGAGGCTGAGGGAGCTAGGGGTGTTTAGGCTGGAGTAGAAGAGGTTCAGGGGTGGCCTCATTGCTGTCTACAACTACTTGAAGGGAGTCTGTAGCCAGGTGGGGTTGGTTTCTTATGCCAGCAAGCAGCAAGAGAACAAGGGGACTCAGTCTCAAGTTGCGTCGGGGGAGGTGTAGGCTGGATGTTAGGAGGAAGTTGTTGCCAGAGAGAGTGATCGGCATTAGAATGGGCTGCCCAGGGAGGTGGTGGAGTCACCATCACTGGAAGTGTTGAAGAAGCCTGGCTGAGGCACTTAGTGCCATGGTCTAGTTGATTGGAGAGGTCTGAGTGATAGGTTGTACTGGATGATCTTGGAGGTCTCTTCCAACCTGGTTGATTCTATGTTTCTATGATTTCAGTGGCCAGATGCTAGTGCCTATTGGCCAGTTTGATTTTAAAACTGAAGTATTTAAAGGGGGGTAATTTAGAAACCACCTTTCTGCATTCACCCTTTCTACACTGAGCCTCTCTGCTGTTCCACACTCGTGGCTCGTTAACCAGGAATCAAGGTAGCCATGTGTATGCAGCGAGCACTAGCAGCTCAGCAGCATCTCTTTCCTCTCCCTGGAATATTTTGTATTTTACCCTGGGATCATTATTCAGAACTTTGAAAGTGTCTTTGATAGAGGAGACTTACTCAGGGACCAATAAAACACTGTGAGTGCATCTGCTGGAGTGAATGCCAAGACTCCATAAGCGTAGTTAGAATTTTTCCTGTTTCTGTTTTCCAAGTTCTGATTGTCTAAATTGTTTTATTCTGTGCAACTACTTCCTGTCAAGCAAAAATCCAAAGAATCTCAGGGAATCCAGTTGTGTCAGGGGAGGTTTAGATTGGATGTTGGGAGGAAGTTCTTTACTAAGCAGGTGATCAGCCACCGGAACAGGCTGCCCAGGGAGGTGGTGGAGTTGCCATCCCTGGAGGTGTTTAAAAGGAGAGTGGATGTGGTGCTTGAGGCTATGGTCTAGTGCTGAAGGATGCTGGGATGAAGGTTGGACTGGATGATCCTGGTGGTCCTTTCCAACCCTAGCAATTCCTAGTGATGAGATGTTGTGCTGAGGGATTTGGTTTAGTCAAGGACTTATCAGTGTGAAACTAATGATTGGACTCAAAGGTCTTTTCCAACCTAAGAAATTCTGTGATTCTGTGAATTTTCCCAAAATTTTGAATATTAATACTATGATTAATATTCATACAGAAATTAATATTAATAATTCATAGCCAGTTATTAATTTCCAATATGCTGTGCAAACAAGGAAGCTTATTCTTTTGCTGATGCTTGTCTCAAGACTGAATCTTGATACAAGGCTTCTGGTGTTTTGTCCATTAAAACATTGAAAGGCCTTTTTTTACCCAGCCAGCTTTCTACAGAGAATCACAGCGTGATAGAGGTTGGAAGTGACCTCTGGAGACCATGTAGTCCAACCCTCTGCCGCAGCAGGTTCTTCTATCTGTTCAGAGCTTAGTATCTTTGAGACTTGTGTTCCTTTGCCAAACCATGTTGAAACTGGCTTAATGGCTCTTAGGAGAGACTCAGAAAGACAAGTTGATCACATGATCTGAAGAAAATCAGGATAAAATTAAGCAGCAATAGGTGCTGTTTGCAAGTGAGCAAGGTAATTTTTCATCATCCGTTTCTTCTGGTAGGGAATGCTTTAAGAGCTTTCATATGGCAGAGTAAGGAGAGCCTGTGCTGGCAGGATGCACAAGAGTGCAGCGGTTATACTGCAGAGCTTACACTGAAGGTTTATCTTTCAATCCTCATTGCCCAGCACAGCATCACACATGAATGGGGCATTCACCAGTGGGTGATGCCCTCTGGGTCTTGCCTGGAATTTAGAGTTTAATTAATTTATGCATGGATGCATTAGTTTTAGGGCTAGGGCATTTCATCCTGTTTGTCCCTTTCAGGGTACATACTCTTGGTTTTTTGAATCCTGTTCACCTCTGTGTTGTTGATTTTACCTGACTCCAGTGGCAGCTAGGATTTAAAACATTTTCCTTTGGCTAGCTTAATGAGTTTACTGAAGAGGGTTGGTAAAGCTTCTGATAAGCCTCTTGATTTTTATTTTCCAGTCCTTATGTGAATCAGCCCTTTTGAATTGAGCCACTAGCACCTGGAAAGAGGCCACCAGCACTTGGGGGCTGACAACATTATTAATGCAAGTCATTATTTGTGAGAACACACTCCTGGCTCATATGAAGCATGTGGATTCCCACTGTTTCAAAGGAGATGGGAATACCTGCTGTATGCAGATAAGCCACCTCCCTTCACCCTTTCCTAACCAACAATGCATACCCCACAAAACTGGCCCTTTCCAGCAGCCTTCTTGGATGAACAATGTCTATCTGCTTAAGGGCTCTTTTGTGAACCTCTGAAGGTTTTACAGCAGTGCCAGGCTAACAGTGTGTAGTATAATTTAGAGAGAAGTGGGAAATTATTTATCTATGTTGAATCATCATAAGGATTCCTCAGATTTAGAGGGTGAGAAAGAGGGATGAAGCAATAACCAAAAGAGTAAAGATTAAAAACAAAAGAGAGAGAAAAAAACCCTGACCCAGCTTGAAAATAATTTGTTTTGTTTTCAGTTGTCTTCTGCTTTTAAAATTATTCTGCCCTTTCTTTTCTTTTTCTTTTTTTTGTTGTTGTTGCCTTTTTTTTTTGTTGTTTAATCACTATGCAGATATCTGTATCTGTGCAGACCTATTTTTCAAAGGACCAAAGGAAGTTATGAAGGTAAAAATAATTACAGCCCGTGTGTTAAGTGAGCCAAATGCAGTCCAAACTTGCCAAAATGGACCTGCCATGTACTTTCCTTGGAGGAGGAAAACCAGCTTTCTAGAGAGGGAAAAAAAACCAACCTGTGTCAGACCTCATTTATTTTGGACTTCAGAAAGATGATACCACATGGGAAATTACTACTGAAGTCTGGAGAAGACAAGGATTAGGAATAAAATTGCAAAGGAGTGTGCAGATGAAATTAGCTGGTGAAACAAAACCAAGGAACTTTGCAGACAAAAGAGGTATTGTGAAGGAGGCATTGGATGACCTTGAGGATAATAGAAAGAGGATGAAACTGGATAGCATTGAGTGAAAGGTTAGGTTCTTGAGATTAACATGAGAGTTTCTGCTATGTGCCAGAATAACTAAATCCATAAATTGGAAATGACAGAAGGGGGAAAGGACCAAAGTATTAGTCATCCTGTGATCAGCAGGTACAACCATGAGCCTCCTCTGGGATGAAGGTGAGAAAACAAGCAAATGCAATCTTAGGATGAGAAGGATTTCTGAGGCAGACAGGGAATTTTTAATGTCATTGTACGAGGCTTTGTTGAGGCATTATCTGGAATATCATCTTCAGCACCAGTCAGTCACGTGGCCAGCTGAGCTCCAGCAGGAATGGATGCTGAGGAAGGCTGTGAGGGTGTTCAGGAGAATGGAGAGCCTGTCATATGCAAGGAGACTGCAAAAGTACTCCACCTGTCTAACGAAACAAAGGCTGAGAAGGGATATGAATATTCTCTATAAACAAGGATAAACGTCAAGGAGGAAGAAGAGCTATTTAAGCTAAAACACAATGCTGGCACAAGAGCAAATGGGCATAAACTGGCCATGAATAAAAATAGGCAGAAAATCAGAGGAGAGTGGCTACCCACCAGAGGAAGTGGGCTCCAGAGCAGCCTAGGCAACTGGTATAGATGAGGCATACATTTACTAAGGTGAAAGGTGGCATGAGGACTGTCTATGCCACATGTTAGCAAGGGGTGAGCTCTCCTACAACTTGAGACTGTGCTTGAGAAACAGCTTGAGACTTTTTCTTTCTCTCTGCCCCCACATTATTGTGATTAGGGCTTGATTCCTCATGATGCAGTGGAGGCATTAAAAAGAGTGCTTATCTGACATGGTGCCCCAACAGGAGAGGATTGTCTTTTATACCTCTGTAGTTCTGAAGTCTTTTCCATGTTCAAGCTGAAGGATGGGCAAGATACTGGGAGGGCACACAGCCAGGCCAGCTGACCCAAACTGACCAAAGAAGTATTCCATGCTGTATGACGTCAGCTCAGATATAGAAGCTAAGTGAAAGAAGGAAGTGGGGGGGACATTTGTTGATGGAATCTGCCCTCTGGAGCAACCTGTAGGTGTATTGAAGACCTGCTTCCCAGGAGTGATCAAACATCATCTGCTGATGGGAAGTAGAGAACAACATCTCTGTTTGCTTTTGCTTTTTTGCACAGTCTTTGCTTTTGATTTTCATCCTTTTAAATTGCTTCTGTCTTGACTCATGGGCCTTTGTTCTATTTTTCCTCTCCACTGTCCATCTAAGAATGGACATGATAGAGTGGCTTTGGTGGGCTTCTGACCTCCAGACAGGGCCAAACTGCCACACCTGCTGACTCACTGATCTCTGCATTGTGCTTCTGACACTGCCTAAATTACCAGGGGAATCCAGGCAGGAGTCTTCTGATTTCATTTAGGATAACTTGAATCATAAAGAGAAAGGAAAAGAGAAAAGGAAGACAAAGAGGAATTTTACTGTCACAGCAGATTCCAGGTGCATTCCTTGTGGTAAATAATCCCAGGTAAGGCAAGTCATGTGGATCAGAAAGGCATGCAGCATACATCTTCATTTTCGTCTGAGAGATAGAGACAGAGATACTGCATGGTCATAAGCAGAGTATTGCTGAACTCTTAAGAATTGCTTTGGCTAGTTCAGGCTCTATCTATCACATCTGACACTCAGTAACACTCTGGATTCTTTCATCTTTCATGCCTTCCTCAGCTGCTGATCCCGTTTAAATGTTGAATACCATCTTCACTCTCTGCTGCTATTTAAGGCCCCTTTGGTGAATATCTGTTGTCTTTGTGGCAGCAATGAAGCAATAGAAGACTAGAAGGAGGACAAAAAACTGATCCAAGTTTAGGCATTGAGTATGTGGACAACACCGATCAGCAGCATAGGGTTTTGAAATTAGCCTCTAACATTATACTCAATCTAGGGTATAATCATGGATGATTTTCAGTGCCCAAACACGATCTGAGATTGGGCTGAGATGAGAAATTCAAGTATAGGGAGGAAGAAGATAGAAAATCCCAGTGTTCTGATACTCTGTCCTATAGTGTGACTGTGGTACATTTGAAATGCAGTTCAAAGCATTAGCTTAAGCTACTAGAATCATAGAATCAACCAGGTTGGAAGAGACCTCCAAGATCATCCAGTCCAACCTAGCACCCAGCCCTGTCCAGTCAACTAGACCATGGCACCAAGTGCTTCAGCCAGGCTTTGCTTCAACACCTACAGGGATGGCAACTCCACCACCTCCCTGGGCAGCCCATTCCAATGCCAATCACTCTCTCTGAGAAGAACTTCTGCCTAACATCCAGGCTATACTTCACTCAGCACAACTTGAGACTGTGTCCACTTGTTCTGTTGCTGGCTGCCTGGCAGAAGAGACCAACCCCCACTTGGCTACAGCCTCCCTTCAGGTAGTTGTAGACAGCAATGAGGTCACCCCTGAGCCTCCCCTTCTCTAGGATAGATAACCCCATCTCCCTCAGCGTCTCCTCACAAGGATGTGTTCCAGGCTTTTCACCAGCCTCATTGCCCTTCTCTGGACAAGTTCCAACACCTCAACATCTCTCTTGAATTGAGGAGCCCAGAACTGGACACAGCACTCAAGGTGTGGCCTGACCAGTGTTGAGTACAGGGGAAGAATAACTTCCCTTGTCCTAGTGGCCACACTCTTCCTGATCCAGGCTAGGATGCCATTGGCTCTCTTGGCCACCTGGGCACACTGATGGCTCATCTTCAGCTACTCTCTACCAGTACCCCCAGGTCCTTTTCTTCCTGGCTTCTCTCTAGCCACTCTGTTCCCAGCCTGTAGTGCTTCTTGGGGTTGTTGTGGCAGAACTCTGCTAGTATGTATGAACCATATTAGTTTGTATGAGCCCATCCAGGCTTTAGAAGTTCTTTGGTGAGTTATTTAATCTGAAGATTTGAAGAAGTCTTTTGCTAGCCCAGATGACATCTCCCCTTGGATGGTCTGGGTACAGCCATTAATGATGGTGGGGCTAGCTTAAAGAGAGACTGGGGAAACAGCTATCTGAAGCATGTATGAGTTGGCTGAAGCCTGCCTAATGTAGGGTAGGGTAATCTAATTTTAATCAAGATATGGCTGTAGCTCCTGCAGCTGTATCTGAATTAGATATGCATTTGCCTGCTCACATACTGCTCGCTTGGAACTGCTGCAACACAGAGGTCAGGCCAGGCTGCAAAACCTACCTATGAAACCGCGCATGCTCTGTTCCGTATTGACATGGTTCTGCTACAGGCAACAGGGACAGAATTCAATTCACTGTGCAGGTTGTATCAAATGCTCCAGGGAATTTAGACTAAGAAGAGTTTTTGACATTTCTGCCACTTAGTCATGCTGGGTTGAGTTGAGGGTGTTTTTGCTGGAAAATTAATTGTCTGCATCTCGCCAATGCTTCTCTATCCACAGCATGACCGAGGTCCATCTCTTACAGCCCAGTTCAAACCCAGGCAATTTTAAACTCCATCAGCTCTCCTCTCAATTATTTAAAATTGTATTCAGCTCTTGTAAACATAACCAATCTCAAGACATGATAGTTGCAGATGAAGAGTTTGTTCTACTTGCTGAGTAATATATTAGTACAGTATGTACAAGCCTTTGGCCCTGGGCTTTTCTAGCTTTGCTTAACATGTCTTTTTTTTTAACTGCACACTCCTTTCAGGCTTTCCTAAAAACTCAAAGCCATCTGCAAAGAGAATATATTATGCAGAGGTGAGGTAACCAGGAATGAGAGGAAAAGGAAGAGCTTTCTAAAACTAGGAGGCCTGGAACAATTAAATTCAACCAATTGACAGAGCAGGCAAGATGAGTTAACAGTAGGAAGATAACTTGTTTGTAAATGCAGCCTTATTTTATCTTTCCACCAATTAAATTCTCTTTGGCCTTCAGATAAAAAACCCTCCAAACTAAATAAACACTGTTGTGCTGCATACATCTTAATACTTCTAATCTTCTGACTACCAGAGCAAAAAATTAATATCATCCTGCCTTGGTAAGAGGAAAAACAGATACCATTGGGAGGAGGAAATGGGAGACAAGGAGTAAGTCTAGTTTGAAGTTTCTATGTCTTGCACACACACACACACACAGAGTCAAAAATATCTTTGTGAAAGGATTTTTAAACCTCCTTATAGTGACACATATGAGTGCTTATAAATATCTATTTACACATGCATGCATGTGTCTTAAGGCTGATGAGCATGGTGGGACTGGGCTCTTTTCAGTGGAGGTCAGTGATAGGACAAGAGTGATGAGTGCAAACTACGAGACAGAAGGTTCTATCTAAACATAAGGATAAACTTTACTTTTAGAGTGCCAGAGTGCTGGACCATGTTGAGCAGAGAGGTTGTGGATCTTCTTTCCCTGGAGACTTTCTAAACCTTCCTGGACACATTTCCATGCAACCTGCTCAAGGTGAACCTGCTTTAGTAGGGGGTGTTGGGCTAGATGATCTCCAAAGGTGCCTTCCAATCCTTACCATTCTGTGTTTCTGTGAGTGTGCCAAAAAGCAAAGCAATGAAAATACAACACTTTTGCTTCACCTTAGCAACCTCAGGCACATGCATCAATCTAGCTTCAGCAGGTTTCTACCCAATACTTCATGAAATTAAACCCCTCTGCCTTTGGTGTGCTTAAGCTTGAAGGTATATGTTGGTAACCACAGGGAAAATAAATGCCTACCTTTCTCTGTGAAGATGTAGAATAAATGAGCTGAGGACTGTGCCTTTTTGTACCACTGTTACCTGCAGTTTCAAGCATCTGAGGAAAAACCCTGAACAATACTAATTGTGCCACCAGAGCTGCCTGGTGCAGCCTGTGTGACGAACCTGGCACAAGGCCAAGGAGGAGGGATGCTCCACAGAAAGTAGTACTGTGTCCTTCAAATGATCTGTCCTTCAAATTAAGGATGCCATCCAATCTGGGCTTTTACCAATCCCTTGAGTATTTTGGTTCCCTTCTCTGTGCGACTGTGTGAGTGTTCTGCAGGTCTTGGTGCTGTAGACATGCGTGATCATGCTGCTGGAGCTCAACATAGACTAATGGAATGATAGAATAGAATCATAGAATAATTAAGGTTGGAAAAGAGCTCTAAGGTCATTCAGTTCAACCATCAACCCAATACTACTATGCCCACAAACTAAAAGGAAAAGAAAGCTAATGAATATTGCATGATCAGAGAGAGAGGAGAGAGATGGGGCAGTGGCTTCCCTCCTCACAGTGGACATGGAAACACACACACATGCCCAGTAGGTGCTTTTGACATCAGAAAATGTCTCCTTGGTCTCTTTCCCCCTCTTTCTCTCATGTCTCCTAATAGCATATCCCAATGCTCTGTCCTTCTGACCATGGCTCATTGGGCACCAAGACAGCCAGGGACTTTCGTGAAGTTTCAGGAATTCATAGAATCATAGATTTGTCAGGGCTGGAAGGGACCCCAAGGAACATCAAGTTTCAACCCACCTGCCATGGGCAAGGACACCTCACACTAGACCAGGTTGCTCAAGACCTCCAAGATCATCCAGTACAACCTAGCACCCAGCCCTAGCCAATCAACTAGACCATGGCATTAAGTCTCAGCCAGGCTTTGCTTGAACACCTCCAGGGACGGTGATTCCACCACCTCCCTGGGCAGCCAGTTCCAATGCCAATCACTCTCTCTGCCAACAACTTCCTCCTAACATCCAGCCTACACCTCCCCCAGCACAACTTGAGACTGTGTCGCCTTGTTCTCTTGCTGGTTGCCTGGCAGAAGAGACCAACCCCCACCTGGCTACAGCCTCCCTTCAGGTAGTTGTAGACAGCAATGAGGTCACCCCTGAGCCTCCTCCAGGGTAAACAACCTCAGCTCCCTCAGCCTCTCCTCACAGGGCTGTCTTCCAGGCCCCTCACCAGCTTTGTTGCCCTTCTCTGAACACATTCCAGTATCTCAACATCTCTCTCGAGTTGAGGAGCCCAGAACTGGATTTAGATATCCAATAGGAGAGCTGATATGTGCTTCTAGCTCATCTTTTTTTTTGCCTCAGAGGTGCCTTTTTCTGGTGCAGTTTGTACCACAAGTACACATTCTCAAACAAGACCCCGCACCATGGCCTGGCTCAGTAGCTGTTGCAGACACACAGTCACTGCTAAACACAGAAGAGTATGCCAGCCTCGTAGGGCTGGATCTCCACTGCCCTGGACCCATGAGGTCAGTGACAGGGGCTTTTTTTAGTCTTGCATCAACGCTGATGACAAGTGCAACTTGTACTGCGGTCCCCAGTGCTGTTCAGGCAACATAATGAGAACTTACAATGAGAAATGACTGTCCCCTCAGGATGCTGTGTAAACAGAGCTGCAACAAAAATTGCTTCATCTTGTCCCTTACCTTTCCTCCACTATATCAGGCATGGGAATGCAGCAATTAAAGATCATATTACCTCAGTATCAGCCTGTCCGTGTAAGTTGGACAGGACCAAATGCCTTACTCATTATTGGAAGCAAAACTACTTGTAGACATAGGATCTGGTTTAGATTGTTGGACACATAATTTCTTTTTTCTCTACAAGCTTGCTGTACCAGAAATGTATTTTCAACATGGAACAGAATCATAAATGTTATTTTGTGTCCTAAATTCCTAAGTAGTTCAGCATGACAGATACATGCAACATTCATGCATGGAAAACATCAGAAACAGAGAATTATGTGTGACAAAGTGATTGTAAGAAGCACTCTAGATCAGCTTTACATTCTTTCCATTTTCATTGATGATAAAATGCCAATTCCTGACTTCAGGGGGGAACAGAACCCATCATCAGTAAGTTTGCAGATGACACCAAGCTGGGAGCAGGTGCTGATCTGTTGGAGAGTAGGAGAGCCCTGCATAGGGACCTTGCCAGGCTGGATGGGTGGGCAGAGGCCAATGGGATGAGATTTAACAAGGCCAAGTGCAGGGTTCTACACTTTGGCCACAACAACCCCAAGCAGCACTACAGGCTGGGGACAGAGTGGCTGGAGAGCTGCCAGGAAGAAAAGGACCTGAGGGTACTGGTAGATAGTAGCTCAAGATGAGCCATCAGTGTGCCCAGGTGGCCAAGAGAGCCAATGGCATCCTGGCCTGGATCAGAAACTACTGTGGCCAAGAGGACAAGGGAGGTTATTCTTCCCCTGTACTCAATACTGTTCAGGCCACACCTTGAGTGCTGTTCTGGGCTCCTCAATTCAAGAGAGATGTTGAGATACTGGAACATGTCCAGAGAAGGGTGATGAAGCTGGTGAGGGGCCTGGAGCACAGCCCTGTGAGGAGAGGCTGAGGGAGCTGGGGTTATCTAGCCTAGAGAGGCTCAGAGGTGACCTCATTTCTGTCTGCAGCTACCTGAAGGGAGGCTGTAGCCAGGTGGGGGTTGGTCTCTTCTGCCAGGCAACCAGCAAGAGAACAAGGGGACAAAGTCTCAAGTTGTGCCAGCGGAGGTCTAGGCTGGATGTTAGGAGGAAGTTGTTGCCAGAGAGAGTGATTGGCATTGGAATGGGCTGCCCAGGGAGGTGGTGGAGTCACCATCTCTAGAGGTGCTGAAGCAAAGCCTGGATGAGGCACTCAGTGCCATGGTCTAGTTGGTTGGCCAGGGCTGGGTGCTAGGTTGGACTGGATGATCTTGGAGGTCTCTTCCAACTTGGCTGATTCTATGATTAAGTGTTTTGAAAATCCTCCTCACTGTGCAAAAAAATCTCTAGTAGTAGATCCCCTAGGAGAAGATTTTATTCGCAAAAAACAGGCAGTTCAGACACCAAATGAACTATTAAAATAGAGAAAAGATATCTCAGACAACTAAAACACCAGAAAGCTTTTAATAAAAACTGTTTCCTGTATGTCATTTATTTGCTGTATTGCCTTTTTTATTTTTAACAATATAAATACACTAGTGTGGTTTTTTTGTTTGACTTTCCCATGCCCTTTCAATCTAAAATGTTTCTACTTAACATTAAAATAGAAAAAATAAGAGAATTCAGTTGAAGTGATCAAAATATCTGTGTCCTCTGTGACACCTACATGGCTTTGCCTCACAGAATGTACTGTGTAAGCAAAGAGATACCCCTGGATGCCCAAAATATGCCACAAGCAAGACAATTTCAGAGGCTGACTGTAGAAGCAATAATACATTTTCAGTTCTTGCATATACTAGGGCTTGCTATGGATTATGTCAACAGAAACAACTCACCATAGAATCATAGAATCAAGTGGGTTGGAAGAGACCTCCAAGATCATCCAGTCCAACCTAGCACCCGGCCATCAGATAAGCTACACTGCAGATTTGCTCTGCAGTAACTGCTCTGTTGGGGTTGGTTTTGTTCTTGCATCATTACAGATGTGATTCTGAAACTGAGGTAAGACTGTGCACTGGGTTGGCTACCACACATTAGATACATCAGTATTAATCCACTTGTGATGGTTTGGGTGTTACCTGCACCCCCACCCTTGTGAAAATCACCCAGACTAGACTCAGCTGGCGATTAAGAATGAAGCTTTATCTTTACAGCTTAGCACAATATGCAAGAAGGTATTTACAATATCTACAGCTATAGACAGAAAGAGACAAGTTCCTAAAGTAATACAGAGACACAACAGCCCTCCCAGAAACCTGAGTCCCCAGGAGGGGCTCCCAACCACCCTTCCACCTCTCTTCTACCCCTCTACCTTATCCCAGACTTTGCCTTATATTTAAAGTTAATTTGAAGAATTGATTGAGGGGGTAGGAAGCAGAAGGATTAGTTTACACAGACAGCAGGTTAGGGAGAAAAATGCAAGCAGCCAGAGCCAGAGAGCAACTCTGTTATCTATATTTATGTTCTTGTTTTTATTCATCTCAGCAAGCCTATGAGTGCAGCAGACATCATCACCATTGTTTCCTTTTCACAGCCTATCATCTGATTCTTCTCAGCAAAATATTCCAGCTAGCTTCAAACTAGAACACCACTCCAGGTAGCCACACCAGCTACCTATTTTATGGGAAAGGGCTGACAAGGAAAGGAAATTCTTTGGGATGAAGGCAAGATTTATAAGCTGATGTCTGCTTATAGTTTCTTTCCCCTTCTCAAGCTTCTGCATTAACTCAGGCTGTCTCTGTTTCAGCTGGGTCTTCTTTTACATGGAACTGCTCTTCTTTTCAGATGAGCTTTTAAAGTTTTAAAACTTTAAACTACTCTTCTGCTGCTGTGTTTTGTAAAATCTAAGTCCCAAAGTAAAAGCACACAAAGCTTTCTGTGTTCCTTTCTCTGCAGCTCCTTGACTTTGGAGCCACAGAGGCTGTAGATGTTTACCTGTGTGGCTCTGCTGGTGGAGTTCACTTCTCAAATTCTTACAATCAGTGCACCTGATTGCCCTGTGTGCTCTGCTTCATGCACACACATTCACACACACAGTGCAGTAAGTTTTTTCTGAGGAATGATCACAAATTATTCTGCTCCTATAGAAACCCAAAAATGCTACCTATACATGTTTATAAGATTATAAGAATTATCTGAACTATTTGTCAAGTAGTATGTTTCTTGTCCAGCAATGGTATTGGAGAGTCTTTTTCAAATGTTGGCTCCTCTATATCTGTTCTGAAATCTGTTTCCTTTCCTTTAGGAAATGCGGTTGAATTTAGGGAGCTAATTTTACTACAAATATAGGTGGATAAACATGGAGCCAGTACTGACAGTTTAAACAAGGAGGAGTGGCTGCAAGGTGCAAATAATTTCTCACTGCTCAGCCCATTGAGGATGCAGCAGCCTCACCTAAAGTGGGTAGGACGTAAGATATACTTCCAATTGCATCTGGAGTAGGAGCGTAAAAGAGTTCTCCTACAAGGTTTTCTATGAGCTGTTGGACAGAGAGAATGGGATGGAGCTAGTAAAGTGGAAAGGGACTCCTTTGGGAAGTATGTTTTGGATGCTCTAGTGCTTCTTTTCTTCCATCCTAGCTGGTCCTAATAGCTTTAGTGATGTGATTGTGCTGGGAGACCATCATGTGCTTTGCCACTGCTGGAAAAGTGTGCGCCTCACCCTTCGCACAAACAACATTGCAATGATTTCTCTTCTGAGTGCTGTGGGTAAGTGAATTACATGGAATGAGATTTCCTCTTGTCTCTAGATAAAGCTGGGTGATCGAGTGTAAAATTGAGAGAACTTTACTTTCCCAATCTGTCACTGCTCTCCTTTAGTCCTTTCTGTTGTGTACCTGTGGGGCCCGATTCAGTGTAGTTTAAAGTGGTGTGAAGACTGTGAAAGAGAGACTGCTAGGTCCTTAGTGTGAATTGTCTGTCCTGTTGAGATGGCTATTGCTTGGCAAAGCAGTGGTCCCAAAGAGCTGCAGGGTTTTTTCTGCCCTTATTATTCTTTCTATTTCACTGATGCAGCAGGTCTCATAACGCTTTCCCCAAGGGGAAGGCTGAGCCCAATATGCACATGGACAAAGCTGTGAAACATCTTGCACCTTCTGCAAGGTCTGTTTACTCTGAGTACCTGCTTCACAGCTTGTGTTCAGGCTCCACCTCAGTAAGAGACCTTCTCTGGTTAAAACATCTAAGCCTCTGATTGATGTAAGCTTCTCTAAGACCTGATCTTACTTGATCTTAAGATCTGATCTTTCTCCTATGAGAAGGGCAAATGATGGGATGTACCTCACGTTAGCAGATGGGAATAAAAGCCCAGTTGCTCCAGAGGTCATTGAACCAGCATTAGAAATTAATAAGGTAAAGTTTATAAGCAAAGTGTTTATGACTGCTGTATGGCTGGAAGGAGGAGTAAATACACATCAGCATTGGGCTCTGGAGTACTGTGCCAGCTTGCTAAACTAAGCCTTTACTTCCACAGTAGGTGAATGGAAGTTTGTAACAAGTTTCTCTGTTACAGAGGCTTCATAGGTAAAACCAGCCTAACCATGGGGGTCAGAAAAATGACCTCTTTCCAATCCAGGAATGTAATATGATCTTTAGTTTGCCTGTGAAAACTCCACTGAAACAACTCTTAAGCTCTCACCTCAGAGATCAGTTTTCTATCATGGTGTGTGAGCAGCTAAAACTGACATGACGAGGGCATCAGCTTGTGACCTTTCTGGGTGAAGAAAGGTCTGCAGCAAGCACAAGCTTCCAAAACCTCCTTGCTGTCTGATTGTGTAGTGTTTGTATGTGCAAGCTTTGAGACTCTTCTGGCAGGTATTTCTTTTGAGCGTACACGATTGAAATGAAACTGAAACTTGCAGTCAATGGTAAAGAACCTTCTCTCTGCATAGAGCTAACTGATTGCAAAAACTTGGGTAAGAAACAGTAATTGCTTTCTGAAAAGATTATTAGCTGCATGAAGTTATAAGTGCTCCCCTTGGAATGGAGATGGGAAGGTGAATATCTTAGCTTTTAGTCATCACCTAGGATCTTGAGGCATTTCAACTGATGCATGTCTGTCTGGATGTTTTAGGGCACGCTACAGGCTGAGGATAGAGTGGCTGGAGAGAAGCCAGGAAGAAAGGGACCTGGGGGTACTGGTAGAGAGTAGCTGAACATGAGCCATCAGTGTGCCCAGGTGGCCAAGAGAGCCAATGGCATCCTAGCCTGGATCAGGAAGAGTGTGGCCAGCAGGACAAGTGAGGTTATTCTGTCCCTGTATTCAACACAGTTCAGGCCACACCTTGAGTCCTGTGTCCTGTTCAGGGCTCCTCAATTCAAGAGAGATGTTGAGATACTGGAACGTGTCCAGAGAAGGGCAACAAAGCCAGTGAGGGGCCTGGAACACAGCCCTGTGAGGAGAGGCTGAGGGAGCTGAGATTGTTTACCCAGGAGAAGAGGAGACTTAGGGGTGACCTGATTGCTGTCTACAACTACCTGAAGGGAGGCTTTAGCCAGGTGGGGGTTGGTCTCTTCTGCCAGGCAACCAGCAAGAGAACAAGGGGACACAGTCTCAAGTTGTGCTGGGGGAGGTGTAGGCTGGATGTTAGGAGGAAGTTGTTGCCAGAGAGAGTGATTGGCATTGGAATGGGCTGCCCAGGGAGGTGGTGGAGTCATTGCCCCTAGAGGTGTTTAAAAAAAGCCTGGCTGAGGCACTTAGTACCATGGTCTACTTAATCGGCTATGTCTGGGTGCTAGGTTGGACTGGATGATCTTGGAGGTCTCTTCCAACCTGATGCTATGGTGGTGGTCTGGTCTGAGCAGGAGAGCTGTGAGAGTTGCAGTTCCCCTTCCCATGTGTTAAGTGACCTAGAATGTAGACCTTTCCGTGTGCTAGAAGAACATCTGCCAGTGCTTAGTGTGACACAAGACCACATGCTAGGTATTAGATGGAGATAGAAAGGAGAGCTGGCAACTTCTACAATAAAACAAACCTTCAAGCCTATGTGTTTTAATTTTTCCTGCTCTTCACGCTGGGGAAAACTATAACCTTTTCTTCATGACTACTAGGCTTATATGTTTAACTATCTCAAATGATACGAATCCATTGTCCATAGCTGGCTGACAGTGTTTGGCAACGTTGAATTGAGTTGTTCATGCTGCTTTTCTGTCCCCTGGGCATGGGGTTGGGGAGGATAACTGATCTGAGTCACGGAGGCACAGGAGCTGCTTAGGTTGGTCTTGCTGGTATCCTCTGCTGCTTTCTAGAGCATTTGGATTGAAAGGAGACAGAACTTAAGCCCTTTAAGGTATAGATAAAACAGATATTATGAGTCTTCTTTCTGGGTCTGGCTCTTAACTATATGGTTTACTATTTCACTTGGTCAAAGTTTAAGTCCAGACTCATTTACATTGAAAACAGAAGCCTATGATGCATGGAATGGTGGCATGTTTTGATGTGGGTTTTGGTTTTAATATGATGAATGTTATCATATAATGTTACCTGGACAGTGGGCCTCCTGAGAATTAAAACAACAAAAAAAAGCTAAAATAGTCTCTGTTGCTACTAAGTAGCTCATTGTCCCTCTGAAGATTAGAACTCAATAGCTCAGGATGAGGGGATAGAAACCATCTGTGGTCACTGGGAGCCCAAAGACCTATATATACCTCTGTCCTGGAGGATTGGAATTGATGGCAGCAATAAAGTGTTTGGCAGCTCCCTGTTCAGCACAAACACCTGTGGTGAGCATTTCTAGCTTTCCCTGTGCTCCCTGTTCTGGAAGAACTAAATTGCTGCTTCCTCCTGTGAGAAGTGGAGATCGGCATAGTAGCAGCATGACTGACTAGTTTCAGTGTGATTCTTGGTGTGTGAAGACAAGGTACCACCTCAGAGAAAACCTGCCAACTCCTAAATGGAAGAGCTGGTTGTAATGGGTCATGCAATGGGAAAGCTCTGATAGAGAAAGGTACTTGCACTGGGTTTAAACAGAGGCGAATGGAGATGCCTAGGCAATAAATGGCTCCACAGCAGGTAAAGGGTGGTAAAGGACTCTGAAGACTTATAAAATGTTGCCATCGTAGGTGGCAGCATCATTCTCTTAGAAATTAGGCAAGGCCTAGACATGAAACATAGTTGCCTGAATTTAGATTTCTATTTCTTCTGATGATAACCTTTAGGATCAAAGGAAAAGATACCTTACTCTGAAGGGAAACAGATGCTTTCTGAGCTTGCTTCATCAACTAGAACATCTGTACCAGAGAAACACTTGCAAATAGTGTAAGGCACTTAGGATACAGAGGAGGTCTGCACAGGAAACAAAAATGTAGGTGCTTCATGGGGTAAGGATGATAAGAACAAGAGTGATCTATAGTTGTTTGCAAACCACAAGCATACCCCATTGTCACAGAGGGGGATTCTGCTGCCTATACTGGGCAGTGGTTGGGGGGTGGCAGAGGGGAGAAATTAATTGGTGCGAGATAATATGTATAAAAATATATATTTATTAAATCCAATATTGTGAACTCTTGCCACCCCCAACCACTGTATATTAATATTAAAAGGATCTACATGGGCATGGAAACATTCTAGGATTAATACCACATTATAACTTATTAATAACTAGCAAACAGTTCAAACTATAAACAGAGAGAGGATTTTTCCCGCAGCTTAATGCCGCTTTGGGGTCAATATACTACTTGCCCTGCAGAGTGGGCTGAAAGTCTTTCTGCTCTATGTCAGGAGGCAATAGGAATTACAGAGGCATTAAAGCATTTACTTACAATTCTGTTTAATTATCAATAATCAGCCTCTGGGGCTACGTCACAGCCTATTATTAGTGTCCAAACTTCAGGGGAGTCTTTGCCCGTAGACTTTGAGGCTGGAATCCTCCTGTCTTTAGGGGAAAGGAGAATCTTCCCGGCTTCTGGGGAGAGAACAGTCTCTGACCTTTTTCTCCTGGCAAAGGATGCAATCTCTGCCATTGTCTCCTGGCTCCTTCTGGACACTCTGTCTGTCCGGGGACTGTTGGCAGGACCTCAGGTGCAGGAGAAGGATGCCGAGCAGTCTGAGCACGGTCTTACGCTCACTGGTAAGCCGATCGCGTGCAGAAGTGGGTCCGCTTCCTGGTTAACTCAGCGGCAGTAGAGCGCTTACCAGGCGATAATGGCAGGCAATACAGGATCCAGTCCTGATGACTCACTGCAGTAGTGTGCAAGGAGTGCGCAGCTGGCTGGGAGACTATGGGAGAATCTGTCTCCGTAATAACAGCAAATAGGCATAAGCAATGCTGGTGAGTCTAAAGCCTAATAATGAGTGAAGTGTGCCTGAATGTGAGCGATCGCGAGCAGGGGGGCCCGAGCTCGGGGCCCGAGTGTGAGTGAGAGTGAGAGAGCAGAAGCACCTTGTTTACCTGTGTAGCTCTATTTATCAACTGTGGGCTGAGATTAACCACCCTTTGGCCACTAGAATGACCAATCAGGTTATGGCAGTCAGCCAAACAATACCGTAATAGGCAAAACCACAAGCCTAGTGCCCCCAAATATGGGGAGAGCATGGGCTAGGCGTGTGGGGCTTACACAACCTGTTTACAACCACCTTATACAACCTGTTTACAACCTGGACCTTAGGCAGGCCAGACTTTGTGGCACCAGACCTATTGTGCCCCTTTTGTGCTTGTTTATCCATTTAATGTGTTTACCTCTGGTTTGGGCAGCAAAACATGTCCAGGTGAGGCAAGGCAAAAGAATAAGCCTGTTTTCGGGCCTACAGGCCCTCCATAACACCCATAATGGAAACCAGGCTGGTCAAACTCATTGTCTCACTAGCTTAGGTGCTGCAAAGATCAGCCAATGCAGTGCTGTGCTGCCCTAGGTAAACTGTCTTGCAGTGCATTATTTGGCCTCTTGGGCAGAATATAAAGGAAAGGATTCTGATATAACCCCAGGGACTGTTTTTTTTCTGGGTCAGAAACATGGGTGGTTTGGGATGACAATTGTAGGGACAGTGGTTAGTCTTCAACTGAATGATTTTCATAATTAGCCATTTTTGCAGTCCTGTGGTCCAAATACTAAGGCCTAACCATGAAAGATCTTGTCTTTGAAACAGTTGCACATGCATCTTCATTTGGAGCTATTGTCACTTCAAGTGGAACATCTGGAGGTAATACTTGTGCTTAATTTAGGTGCTTGTGCCATGTAAACAATGTCATTTACTCAAAAATCCATCCAGAGTGTGTGACCTTCATCATGAGATCACTCCTAGATACCTCTAGAACAGCCCTAAAGAGTTCATAAATCCAAGTGACTTGTTTGTACCGTTCCTGTGTGACTCTTGTGGTTGCTGCATCTAGACTGTGTTTTGTTTAAAAACAACCAACCAAAAAAACCCTCCATGTACAACCCATCCCCAAAAAAAACAACCAAGCAAAAGCCCCAAACAAACAAGAAGTCACACAGGAGCACAGGATATTAGGGGTGGGAAGGCACCCAAGGAGATCATCGAGTCCGACCTGCCTGCCAGAGCAGGACGATACTAATGATACTATCTAACATAGATCATAGAGGAACACATCCAGACAGGCCTTGAAAGTCTCCAGAGAAGGAGACCCACAACTTCTCTGGGGAACCTATTCCAGGGGTCTGTGACCTTTACAGTAAAGAAGTTCCCCCTTGTGTTGAGGCAGAACCTCTTTTGCTGCAACTTACACCCATTGCTCCTTGTCCTATCCCAGGAAGCAAGTGAGCAGAGCCTGTCCCCCCTCTCCTGGACAGCCCCCAGATATTTATAAACATATTAGTCCAAACCAATCTCCCCCTTAACCAACCAAAAAGCCAAGAATGTTGTTACCAAAACACAACAACCAACACAACCAACCAACCAAAACACCAAGAATGGTGTTACGTGCAGTGGCACATGGAACTGGATAGGTTTCCAGCCACCCAGTCTTTGCATCATTAACACACACTGCTTGCCAAAATGAGATCAAGGTAAAGTGATGTAGTCAATCTGCCAGGCTTCACCATACTTGTACTTTGGCCATCTCTCACCATACCATAAGGGCTTGATTCACGTAGCCTGCTTAATGGCAGCACAAATGTCACAGTCACGTATGACTTGGGTGGGAGTGTCCATGGATAAATCAATTGATTTATCATGTGCTCATCAGTAGGTTGCATCTCTGCCAAACCAACACCCTGCCACTCCCAAACCAATGAAAAAGCCAAAACCATCCAACCAAATTAATCACAAAATAACCTTAAACATAACCACAACATCAAGAATAACAAACAACCAAATGAAAAACCCTTCAGGATTAATTCCTAAAAGGCATGTTTTGAGGGAATGCAAACTACAACTACTCATGTTCTTTCTCCTGCTCTAAGTAAGCTTGCAAGCAGGTTTTGAAAGGCAGAGACCTCTTTTCCTGTGAACTTCCTGTTGATTCAGGAAGCAGCTGGTTTGATATCCTCCTGGGAGGGAGGCAATATCAAGTATAATATAGAATCATAGAATCAGTCAGGGTTGGAAGGAATCATAAGGATCATCTAGTTCCAACCCCCCTGCCATGCCCAGGGACACCCTGCCCTAGAGCAGGCTGCCCACAGCCTCATCCAGCCTGGCCTTAAACACCTCCAGGGACAGAGCCTCAACCACCTCCCTGGGCAACCCATTCCAGCCTCTCACCACTCTCATGCTCAACAACTTCCTCCTCACCTCCAGCCTGAACCTGCCCATCCCCAGCTTTGCTCCATTTCCCCTAGTCCTGTCACTCCCTCATGGCCTAAAAAGTCCTTCCCCAGCTTTTTTGTAGGTCCTCTTCAGATACTGGAAGACCACCAGAAGGTCGCCTCGCAGCCCAACTCTTTCAGTCTGTTCTCATAGAAGAGGTCAAATCTAGTGATTTGAGCCGTGCAAGAAAGAACTCCCTTATTCTTACAGCCTGAGTGGAGCAATTTCAAGCCTCTACAGTGTGAGGGTAATAAAATAAACTCCTGGGGTAAAAAAACAAACAAACTAAAACCCCCAACCCCCCAAAACCAAAACAAAAACCAGCCATCCAACCAAAATGCATAACAACAAAAAACCTCAACCAACAATATAAACAACCAAACACCACCACCACCTCCCCCCAAAAAAACCCCAAGACACAACAAAACAGAAAGAACTCCAAATCCAAACAACGACTAACCAACCAAAACACCCGAAACCAAACAACACAATCCTGTACTTAGACTCAGAATCATAGAATCAACCAGGTTGGAAAAGACCTCCAAGATGATCCAGTCCAACTTATCACCCAGCCCTATCCAATCAACTAGACCATGGCATCAAGTGCCTCATCCAGGCTTTTCTTCAGCACCTCCAGGGGCAGCGACTCCACCACCTCCCTGGGCAGATGACTTAAGTCGCTTGCTGGCTATGGTCACTTCCAGAAAGGTTAGATAAGCAGCTGAGTAGTTCCCCTCAAGTTGACCCCATAAGCAAGCAGTTTAGATAGAAGATTAAAAGCAGTTGAAGCAGAAGACAGGGCTTGCCTTTGCCATAAGGCAATGCTGCCTTAGTGTGTCAATCTGAATGCCTTAGTTCTGAACTTAGGAGAGTAGGGGCCTGAGGGCAGGGGTGTGTAAGTCTGTGCTAGTTTGAAGCTAGCTAGAATATTTTGGTGAGAAGAGCTAGATTACAGGCTGTGAAAGAGAAACAAGGGTGATGTCTGCTACACTCATAGGCTTACCAAGAGATACAAGAACAAGAATCCAAACATAGATAGAGCACTTCTGCTGGGAAGCTTGAAACTGCATTTTTTGCTCTCTGGCTTCTCTGCCGTTTCTCTGATTAATCCACTTTGCTTCCTACCCCCCTGGACAAACCTCCATTCTTTCTTGGGACTGGGGTAAGGTAGAGAGTGTGGGGGGGGAGAAGGCGGAAGGGCAGTTGGGAGCCCCTCCTGGGGACTCAGGTTTCTGGGAGGGCTGTTGTGTTTCTGTATTACCTTTTACCTTGTATATTTCTGTCTATAACTGTACATACTGTGAATATCTGCTCGTATATTGAGCTAAGCTATAAATATAAGCTTCATTCAATTTCCAGAGCTGGCTGAGTCTAGTCTGGGTGATTTCCAAAATGGGTGGGGGGCGGGGAACACCCAAACCATCACAAAGTCCAATATACAAAATGCACTCTCTGGAATGCCTGTTATGCCTCCATCCTGCCTTTAAACCACTGAAGTGCTCTGTCAAAGCTGATGTATATCACACATTCAATTATTTTTCCCTTTTTCTTTTTTCCTGAGCTTTCTGTCCCTTACTCCAGGATGGCATTAAGTGAGACAATTTTATCAGAACCAGCTGTGGTGTTCCTGATATCACTTTGCCTTTTGCTACTGGGCATTTTGGCAGCACCTGCAGAACTCAGGGATGAGGAGTAAGAGATTTCTTTAACATGTGCCAGACTTGGCAGTTAGTGTGTTGCTGGCTACAGCTGCTAGTTAAACTTCTGGTCTTGTGTTGTATAACTTATTCTAATTGAACATAATTTCTGTCCTGAAGAGCTGCAGGCAATTAACACTCCCTCTGTTGAAACCTACTATAGGAATGGAGCCTGATTTCTTGTTGGCTAGTAATAGGAAACACTATGTTGTCTAGGGAAAAGGTCCATGTGTATAGTACAGGTGCCTGAAAAAGAGGGAAGACAGATCTGGCTCTGCTTTCCCTCTTCCTTACCAAAGGGAAGTAAGAAAAAGGGGATAGGTGACATCTCTCAGATGATAATATGCAAGGGCTGCCTGCTGTCTTCTGTGGCAACCATATGTGGATTCTGGAGGGATAAATGTGGCACCACTAACCTGAAGTGACCAAGTGCCAGGTCATGCACTTTGGCCACAACGACCCCCAGCAGCCCTACAGGCTCAGGGAGGAGTGGCTGGAGGAGGAGTGGCTGGAGAGCTGCCTGGTGAAGAGGGACCTGGGGATGTTGGTAGCCAGCTGTCTGAAGGTGAGCCAGCAGTGTGCCCAGGTGGCCAAGAATGCCAGCAGCATCCTGGCCTGGATCAGAAATGATGTGACCAGCAGGACCAGGGATGTGAGACCACACCTCCAGTACTGTGTCAAGTTTTGGTCACCACAGTATAGGAGGGACACTGAGGTGGTGGAGCAGGTGCAGAGAAGGGTGACCAGGCTGGAGAGAGGTCTGGCAAACATCACCTATGAGGAGCAGCTGAGGGAGCTGGACTTGTTTAGTCTGATGAAGAGGAGGCTGAGAGGGGACCTTATTGCCCTCTACAACTCCCTAAAAGGAGGCTGGTCTCTTCTCCCCAGTTACTAATGATAGGACAAGAGGAAATGGCCTCAAGTTGCATGAGGGGAGGTTTAGGTTGGCTGTTGGGAGGAAGTTCTTTACTGAGCAAGTGATCAGGCACTGGAACAGGCTGCCCAGGGAGGTGGTAGGGTCACCATCCCTGGAGGTGTTTAAAAGGAGAGTAGATGTGAGGCTTGAGGCTATGGTCTGGTGATGTATGATGCTGGGATGAAGGTTGGACTAGATGATCCTTGTGTCCTTTCCAACCATAGCAATTCACAGTGATGAGATGTTGTGCTGAGTGATTTGGTTTAGTCAAGGACTTGTCAGTGTGAAACTAATGAGTGGACTCCATGATCTTGAAAGGCTTTTCCAATCTGAGCAATTCTGTGGTTCTGTGAAATATTGTATTTGACTAGGCACCAAAAGTAATGCATTTGTTCAGTAACAGTTCCTACTTCGTTGGTGGAGCCATACTTTGGGTAGGGAGGAATTGGTGAAGATTGTTCTTTAAAATCTGAACTCTCATATTCAAGGCACTCTGTGATTGGAGTAAGTCATAAAAGCTCAGCAGCCTCCCTTGAGAGGCACTATAATAGGTTTTTGCCTCTTTCATATATCTAAGATTAAAAAAAACCCAAAATGAATGAAAGAAATGCAGCAGAATCATCTTTGTGTTTTATCTTAACCCGGAATGATTTTTTTTCTTCTTTAAGTCTGTAGCTCAGACTCTTCTAGTGTGACTGTCATGAAAATATCCCCTTTCATCTTTCTTCACACACCCCATCCATGTCACTAGACATTCAGGGATGGATGCTTGTGAGGGAGCTTGAATTTCCATCTGAACTCATGCCTTTCTGACAGTTCTGTAATGCTTACTTCTGCCTCCTCCTGTGCAGGAAACTGGAGACCACAGGATTTGAGAATCAGCTCATGGCAGACAGCAGTATGAGAAGCCAGAACGTGGGATGTTGTCCAGTGTAGAGATTTTGAGTAACTTATTAGAAGACTCATGTAGGAGAGGCAATAAGGGTAGATGATTCTGCCCTTTTGGGGATGTAAAGAGAATAGGTGATTTGCCAAATTCGTTTCTTAACAAGTGTCTGTCCTGGCAGGTTAATAGGCCTATTAGATGTCCTGGCTTGCCCCACCCTTCTGCTGATGGGGAAAGCAAGGGCAGGAGGAAAACAAATGCTTGGGCCACTATGTCCCCTCCCAAAGCGATAAACAGATATCCCCAGGTGTTCAGGTGCTTGTTGGTGTCTTGCCCAAATAAGGGTGAGCAAGCTCTGGTTTCACCTCATATGGTCAGCTTTGCAAATGCCATTTTGATTGGTGAATCTCTGCGGCCAAAGGAGCCTTTACACTAAGGCAAATAACATAAATTGAGCTAAATTTGGAGCAGTTGTGCTGCTTCTGCCTTGATGTCTCTGCTTCATGGAGCTGGGTCTGCCTCTCTGCCCTTCCTCAGTGAGTGCCGCTTCTGCCTCACTGTCTCTGCCTCACTGCTCTTGGACAACGTATTCTGCTCTGCCTCGTGCTTCAGACCAGCTTAGTTCTGATATTTTGGGCTTGAACTATCTGGAAACTTAAGTGTCTCAAGTTTCCCAAGAGAAGCCATTTAAGTGCCTCACTACGTGGCAAGAAGTGCCACTGATGTTATGCTTTCTGGACATCTGCAAGACATCCTCCCTGCACCTTTGCAAACCTCTGTGCCAAGAGGAACCAGCATCAGGTCAGAGGTTGTCTACCTCTTTCCCAGCATCCTAGGAAGATCTAGAAGCTTCTTAACAGCCAAGCAGTTCCAACACTGTCACAAAGGAGCCAGGGACCATCTTGAAATTTCTACTCCACCACAGTGAGTAGCACAGATGTTCCCTAGGGCTCCAGGCTGCCTATTTGTGAGGAAAGCCATTTGGTGTCTAAACTTTTCCCAATTTTCCTTAATTACTATATTGTCCATAAGCATCCTTGTGAGGATTTTCCTGACCTAATTTGAACCCAAATGTAACTAATTTGTATATGATTGTGGTTAAGGCTTTCTGGACATAAAATTGACTACATATTTTATAATTACTGCAGTTAATTACCACAACTAAATCAGTGTCAAGGGTTAAGGTTGGACTAGTCACTGAATGAATGAGGGATGCTTTCTGTTAACCCTTTTCCCTTCCCAGAAGGGAAAGAGAAAGTAAGGGAAAGGGACTTAGGGATTGGGAAAAAAAAAACAAACCAGCAGCTCTAAACTAGCTTTAATGAAACAGTAACAATAAAATTAGAATACAACATTAAGAAGAAAGCAACAAAATATATACAAATATATTTTACAAAAATCAATATCAAACTCCCTGAGTCTAGAGTGGACTCAACAGCAGGCAGCAACTGGATTCAGGAACTCAGGGACTGTGATCAAAGGCAGCAGAAGAGATTCCTGCTTATATGGCAGCTGTAGAAGAGCATTTGACTCTTGTGATCACTCAGCTTTATATTGTGTATGACATAGATTGAGTGGAATATGTTGTTGGTCACGTTTGTGTCACCTGTTCTGTTTGCTCCTCCCCACAAGTTCAGTGTTTTCACTCACTTGGCAATCCTTTCACTGACAGTACTTGAGTGTGATTTGTACATTGCCTTAAGTGTGTTTCAATAGGAAGATCATAGAATCAACCAAGCACCCAGCCCTGGCCAATCAACTAGATCACGGCACTATGTTCCCCATCCAGGCTTTTCTTGAACACCTCCAGGGATGGCGACTCCACCACCTCCCTGGGCAGCCCATTCCAATGCCAATCACTCTCTCTGCCAACAACTTCCTCCCAACATCCAGCCTACACCTCCCCCAGCACAACTTGAGACTGTGTCCCCTTGTTCTGTTGCTGGTTGCCTGGGAGAAGAGACCAACCCCACCTGTCTACAGCCTGCCTTCAGGTAGTTGTAGACAGCAATGAGGTCAGCCCTGAGACTCCTCTTCTCCAGCCTAAACAACTCAGCTTCTCCTCACAGGGCTGTGTCCCAGGCCCCTCACCAGCTTTGTTGCCCTCCTCTGGACACATTCCAGTATCTCAGCATCTCTCTTGAATTGAGGAGCCCAGAGCTGGACACAGCACTCAAGGTGTGGCCTGACCAGTGTTGAGTACAGGGGAAGAATAACCTACCTTAGCTTCTGGAGGACTAATTATAAGCAAGAGCCTTTCTGAATACTGTCACTTAGCAGTAAATAGAAACACAGAGTGTTAACACTTCTAGAAGCCCACAGTGTCTGAAAAAAATATGCCATTAACTTCAGAATGTGCAGAGACCTGGCTGAAAAGTAAAATCACTGAAAAGAGAATTGATTCTGTTTCAGCTCAAACTGGGAAAGCAGGTTTCTTCTAAAAAAGAAAAAAAGATTTGTTGTTCATATTTCAGCTTTGATGGATTCCATCTTCCAGGAGGCTTTTAATAGAGTGATAATCTTTGTCTAGTTTGCAGCTCCTACACCACCTACATAAGGCTTACTTCTCTGGTTATAAAGAAGAATCATAGAGAAAGTGATGATGTTTAGTAGAACTCCTCTGATATTTCTGTAGTAAATTCTTTATTTTTTTTTTCTAGGCCAAATGGAACAGCTCCAGATGTAAGTTCTGTACTTCTGTGTCACTTATATCATAGTGGTGCACCAAACTACAGAAATTCTGGGTTGAAAACAGCCTGAGGTGCCTCCTAATTTTAAAAAGGAATCTTTAAGACTATCCTTGAACTTCTATCTATTGATCCAGACCTTGCTGCTTTCACATCCATGTTTCAAATAGCTAAAACCATCCTAGCTTCCCCCCACCCCCCTTCACTTTTAGTTCCTCCTGAGTTATCTGCTAAAGGTTAGGGCTCATCTGAGCTGTAGCAAATGATGAAATAATGCTCTATTTAAGTGTTAATGTGGGGCTAATAGCCCATGTGGCTTCACCTCAGTTCTTTCTGCTGCTTTCCCCTAGGTTTACTTTCACTGTAGTGCATCAGGCTGTGTCACAGATGCTATGAAATCCTGCATACCTCAATGACCTCCTGAGAGGTAAAAGCTCTCCCTTTCTCTCTCTTTTTTTAAGGCAGTACAAAAATAGGAGGCACAAACACTGATTTTTGTAATGAAGGGCTGGTTTCAAGTGCTTTGTGTCCGGAAGTTTAGGCTACCGGTTCAGGTTGTGGATGTAGGTAAATCTAGGCAGGAGTTTCTTAAGCCACTCAGCAGAAAGAGCAGAACATTATCTGTGTATCTATATGATCATGACAGCCTTCCAGCAAGTATTTCTGGATTTTCTAGAGCCTCTATGGCTGACAACCAGATGGTGAGCTGTACTGATTTTGAGGCAATCACTACATCCTTTGAGAAGACAAATGGCACTAAAGCCCACTTGGTCTAAATTGTGAGACAGCATGGAAAGCCATGAGCATTTGCAAAGACTCATATATAAACAGGAGAGCTTAACTAACTGGTAGATTCAGTAGGCCATATTTGAGGACAGGAGCTCCTAACCAACAGACAGGAAAGGGAAGGATTAGCTGAGCCCATCCATGTTCAGCTTCCTGTTTCACTTCAGGATCCAAGTCCATATTAGAGAATCATAGAATCAATCAGGTTGGAAGAGACCTCCAAGATCATCCAGGCCAACCTAGCACCCAGCCCTGGCCAATCAAGTACTTGCCACTAAGTGCCTCATCCAGGCTTTTCTTCAACACCTTTAGGGATGGTGACTCCACCACCTCCCTGGGCAGCCCATTCCAATGCCAATCACACTCTCTGGAAAAAACTTCCTCCTAACATCCAGCCTATACTTACCCCAGCACAACTTGAGGCTGTTTCCCCTTGTTCTGTTCCTGGCTGCCTGGGAGAAGAGACCAACCCCCACCTGCCTACAACCTCCCTTCAGGTAGTTGTAGGCAGCAATGAGGTCAGCCCTGAGCCTCCTCTTCTCCAGGCTAACCAACCTCAGCTCCCTCAGCCTCTCCTCACAGGGCTGTGTTCCAGGCCTCTTACCAGCTTTGTTGCCCTTCTCTGGACACCTTCCAGTATCTCAACATCTCTCTTGCATTGAGGAACCCAGAAGTGAAGACAGGACTCAAGGTGTGGCCTGACCAGTGTTGAGTACAGGGGCAGAATAACCTCCCTTGTCCTGCTGGCCACACTCTTCCTGATCCAGGCTAGGATGCCATTGACTTTCTTGGCCACCTGGGCACACTACTGGCTCATGTTCACCTACTATCTACCAATACCCCCAGGTCCCTTTCTGCCTGGCTGCTCTCCAGCCACTCTGTCCTCAGCCTGTAGATCTGCTTGGGATTGAAAACTCTGACCTACACTGTCACTCACAGAGAATCAATTAATGGTGTCTCCATTGTCTTGTGTTCTTTCTGAAGATGCAACAAGTTATGGAGCTTGAAAATATTACAGCCAATATGGGCTGTTATCATGAGATCTCTTCTGTAGCATCAAACGAGTTAAATAACCAGAAGTCCTTCTAGGGTAAGTGTCTGTCTTAATTCTAACTTCAGTGTAGGTATTTACAAAGGACTGATGTTGAGAGATAGCAATTAGTACCTGTAACATCAGTGCTTTCCTGAGGACCAGAAGAATGATCCTTTGTCTATTGTTGCAGTTCTGGCCTTCACTGGAAGTCTTCTGTTACCAGCATTTATAGTGGCTTATGTGCTGTAGTAAGCATTACTTGCTATAATAAGCATTACTTCTGCATCATCTCAAATGATGACTTAAGTTCTGATCCATGTGGTGCCTGGATTCCTGTCTCTGAATAACCAAACCTCTGACAATCTTTGAATTGCTCTTGCTACCTTGTATATTAAGGAGTGTTTTTAAAGTGTATAGAATATTGTTAGTATTTATAGAGAACATAATGGTTCTATGGACAAGTTTTGTTCTATCTGATCTGTATGAATGTATATAAATTGGTGGGTTTTATTCTTGCCTCTCCTGTATCCACATTTTCTTTTGGCAGTCATTCTGTAGCTTCCCTCTTCCCTTCTCCCTCTGTTTTAAAACTCTCTTTCCTACATCCTTCAAAGTACATTTTCATTCTGCAGAGACCCTTAACTTCATCTGCTCTGACAGCCTAAGATCCTTGCTGGTCTATTAATTTAATATTCATGAATATAAGCAGAAAGGTCTGCAGTCTTTTACCATGAACCTCTTCCTTGGTCAGGACAAGGAGCAAAGTCTTGCCTGCTGTCATCATCAAGTATTTTTGCTAAGCCCCTAACTAGTTAACTGTCTGCAGGGCATGTTACCATTTACTTTCTTCTGGGAAACATAGGAATTGGTGTGAGTCTTAAAAGTCTTTGCACGCTTTGAATATTGACCTCTGCCTATAAGCTGGGACACAAATTTTATGAAGTGCTTTGGGGAGAAATAAATCTTTCCTTCTTGCATTTCACCCTTTCTGCTTCTTGAAGAATGATCTTAAAATGTAGCATTGAAACATGCAGTAAAACATGGAAAGGTTCCAGGTACTAGCCTGGAACTTGAAGTCAAAGGCACAATGGAATGACAGTCATGGCAATGCCCCAATTGCAATGACTGCAATGACTTGCAGCCACTGTGATTTCCTAATAAGTTGGGTCTGTTCAGTCTGAAGAAGAGGATGCTCCAAGGTGACCTTACTGTGGCCTTTCAGTATCTGAAGGGAGCCTACAAAAAAGCTGGGGAGGGACTTTTCAGTATATCAGGGAGTGACAGGATGAGGGGGAATGGAGCGAAGCTGAGTAGGTTCAGACTGGACATGAGGAGGAAGCTCTTCAGCATGAGAGTGGTGAGAGCCTGGAGTGGGTTGCCCAGGGAGGTGGTTGGGGCCCCATCCCTGGAGGTGTTTAAGACCAGGCTGGAGAGGGCTCTGGGCAACCTGCTCTAGGATAGAGTCTCCCTGCCCCATGGCAGGGGGGTTGTAACTAAATGATTTTTGTGGTCTCTTCCAACCTGACTGATTTTATGATTCTAATGTACCAATATAAGGTGTGGATGTGGTGCTGAGGGATGTGGTTTAGTGGCAGTGGCTTTGCAGTAGTGGTGGGATTGTGAACTCTAGGTAAGCAGTCAGACTTGACTATCTCAATGGTCTCTTCCAACCTCAGCAGTTCAATGATTCTATAAAGGTACTTACTAGGTGCAGTTGAGTTTGAACTATTCCCTGCATTATCATAGCAGTATGGAATATACTACAGACACTTAGAGAAATCTGAAGGAGACAAAACAGGTCCCAGAAATGTTGAAGGGGAGTTGGAAAAAAAAGAGACCTCACAGATCCTGAGTATGACACAGGTAGGGAGAAAGGAATAGCTCCTCTTAGAATGATGCTAATGTCCCTAAAATTCATATTGCATCCTAAGTGCTTTTGCTGTGTATTCTTTGGAGGCAGATGAATGGCACTTCTGTGTGAGTAGATGACATGTCTGTGTAAGTGCATAGTCTCTATAGTCTTTTGTAGCCCTTTGGCCAAGTGTTTGCTTCAGCATGGAAAGTCCAAGTACTGTTTCTTGCACAATGTTAACCTCAATTATATAACAAATTAACATTAATTTTCAGAACCTCTACCTTTAATAGCAACCAAAGTTATTGTGTGCTAGCAGTTGAGTGTGACTCTTTATGCAACCTGACTAATGAGCCCTTCACGACAAGAAACGTGTTGAGATGCTGGTCCAGGATCAGAGAAGGAGAACAAAACTGGTGAAAGGTCTGGGGAAAAGGTCTTATGAGGATCAGGTCAGGGAACTAAGGCCCTTTAGTCTGGAGAAGAGCAGGTTAAGCGGAGACCTTCTCACTCTCTACAACTTCCCAAAAGGAGGTTGTAGCAAGGTAGGTGTTGGTTTCTAGTTACAAGTGATAGGATGAGAGAAACTGGCCTCAACTTCCAGGGGAGGTTTAGGTTAGATATTAGAAGAATCTTTTACACTGGAAGGATTCTCAAACCCTGGAATAGGCTCCCCAGGGAAGTAGCTGAATCCCCATCCCTGGAGGTGCTTAAAAGAGACAGAGATGTTGTGCTAAAGGACATGGTTTAGCACCAGACTCAGTAGAGTTAGATAATGGTTTGGCTCAATCTTAAAAGTTTTCTTTCAACTAAAACAATTCTGTGACTCTATGGTGACACTGCATGACCATTCTGCAGTATAGTGCTACTAGCAGCTCCACTGCAGTGCAATGCTTCTCCAATCCTTCCATCCTGCTTTTCAATCCTAGCACTACTGTAACAGATGAGATTGACTGCAAGGGCTTGGGAAGATTAATTTGGCATTCAAAAGGATTTTAATCAAGTGGAGATACTGCCAAAATTAACCAGATGGAAGACAAGACAAATGTAAAGATTTGCCCTTAGGAAGGAGAAATCAAATGTGTGAATACATGCAAGGGAAGGCTCTCAGCAGCAGTGCTAAGGAAGACCTGTTGGATGAAATGATCTGCAAAATAGCAAGAGTCTCATTCCATCTTCAGAGAAAATACTGGAGGAGAGGAGGAAGAAAGTCCTGAAGGAAGGATTGGAGTAATGATTGCATATAGAGAAGGAAGGAAGTACTTAGCATTTTGCTCAGTCTTGATAACATCTTTGAAGAAGCAGGCTCTAGGGAGGAGGAGCACTGGGAGGAGGTGAGCCTGTTAGAGGAAGAACTAAAGCACAGAAATGGCCTCAAGTTGTGCCAAGAGCAGTTTGAATTGGATATCAGGGAAAAAACTGTTACCGAAAGAATCGTCAGGCATTGAAACAGGCTGCCCAGGGACGTGATGGAGTCACCATCCCTAGAGGAATTCAAAAAGTGTGTAGATGTGCACTCTGGGACATGGTTTAGTGGGCACAGTGGTGTTGGGTTTGTGTTTGGACTTGAACTTAAAAGGTGTTTTCCAACTTTATTGTTTCTATGCCCCTACTGGAGGGTAGGGGGGAAATGTTACCTAACATAACCTCTGTGTGGTTGAGGAGAGTACGAAGTATGTGGTGGGTTAGGAACTTCCCACACACACACTATTGAAATTTACCAGATCAGCTCAGATGGCTTGAAAGTAAGATAAGACTATATTTACAGCAAAGCTAAATGTACAAGCATATGTAAAAACTATATTTGCAAGTATTTATGATCATATACAAATTAGAAATAATACAGACATCTACATTCCCTCCTGGACAAAGAAACTGCCCAGAAGGGGCTCAAAGCCACTTTCTCTCTCTCTCCCTTCCCAGACACAAATGGAAACAACCAGCAAACCTTACTTGTTATCTGGTTAGCCAAGGCTAGTGGAAGATATTAGAGCAGAGTGAAGGGGATGTGAAAAGAAGAAGTGTCCCAGAGCAAAGAGGGAGTGCAGAGCACAGGAAGAGCTGCTGGAGAGCAGCCCTGAGGAGAGGGACTTGGGGTTGCTGGTGGACCAGAAGCTCAACATGAGCGAGCAGTGTGCAGTTGCAGCCCAGAAAGCAAACCAGATCCTGGGCTGCATCAGGAGAAGTGTGGCCAGCAGGTTGAGGGAGGTGCTTCTCCCCCTCTACTCCACTCTGCTGAGATCCCACCTGGAGTACTGCATCCAGTTCTGGAGCCCCTATGACAAGAGGGATGTGGAGATGCTGGAGCGTGTCCAGAGAAGGGCCACGAGGATGCTCAGAGAGCTGGAGCAGTTCTGCTGTGAGGACAGACTGAAAGAGTTGGGGCTGTTCATTCTGCAGAAGAGGAGGCTCTGAGGTGACCTCCTTGTGGCCTTCCAGCATCTGAAGGGGGGGGCTACAAAAAAGCTGGGGAGGGACTTTTTAGGATTTCAGGGAGTGACAGGACTAGGGGGAAGGGAGCAAAGCTGGAGGTGGGGAGATTCAGATTGGATGTGAGGAGGAAGTTTTTCAGCATGAGAGTGGTGAGAGCCTGGAAGGGGTTGCCCAGGGAGGTGATTGAGGCCCCATGACTAGAGGTGTTTAAGGCCAGGCTGGCTGAGGTTGTGGGTGGCCTGCTGTAGGGTAGGGTGTCCCTGCCCATGGCAGGGGGTTGGAACTAGATGATTTTTGTGGTCCCTTCCAACCCTGGCTGATTCTATTTACATTTTGGCTTTTTATCCCTTTCAGCAAACCAATGAATGATACAGATTTTTATCATTGTTATTCTATTACAACCAATTACCTAATTTGTTTCATTAGAATATTCTAATTAGCCTCAAACCAGCATAAGGACAGAATCTATTCCATCAGATATCTCAAAAAGGCATTAGAATACTTGTCACTTTTTGAAGTGGTTGGATAAGGCTCTTTAGAAACAGACAAGGTAGGGTTGTCTCTGCTTTTGTAAGGATTACAGCAGGGGATTTCTGGCCCTACACTTTTAAGAGCTGCCAATATTTATTTGGATTGACTACTTCATTTCACCTCAAGAGAAGATATTTTTAATTCTTAAATCATAACTACCAGTCAAGAAAAATAAGTAGTGTCTTTGAGATCTTCCCACATCTGTTTCTCATTTATTCCTTCCTATTTGAAAGTTGCATTCACTAGGTGGTGGCCATAGACTTGCTGTGGTGCCAAACAGTCCTCCAGGAGGCTACTATTGGATGCATATCCAGAATTTAGGCGGTCTGCCCATTTTTT
This sequence comes from Tricholaema leucomelas, assembly GCA_013400475.1. Classification (NCBI taxonomy): domain Eukaryota; kingdom Metazoa; phylum Chordata; class Aves; order Piciformes; family Lybiidae; genus Tricholaema lacrymosa; species Tricholaema leucomelas. The sequence continues at coordinate 95,855 of WAAF01015157.1, forward strand.
CCTTGTCTCCAACATCAATTTAAATCAAACTTGCTTGTAGGTCTCCTATTCTGGCTCACAGTTCAAGAGTCATGTACTTTCTGAACTCTGCCTTGCTCTGTTATTCTGTTTTATCTTGGAAGTGTAGTTAGGAAGTGGGTACTGAAGGCACCAGCTGGCAAACTACAAGCTAGTAAAACATTGACCTGAAAGACATCTAAGAACTGAGGCTGGGATATAAAATTAGGAAATCCTGGAAATTACAATGCGTAAATCCACTGCAGTTGAAACGTCCTTCCTTGCATCACTGCAGCAAGACTAGGGACTTGATTAAAGGCAGCTTACAAAAGATGTCAAACTTGTGTGCAGCTGCAGTTAAAGAAGATATCTTCACTGAAATATGCTTCCCTTCCCTCTCACTTCCACTGTCAATAGCTTGCTTTTTGTCAGCTTTCTAAAATGAGTGGTTGTGTACAGAAGACTCTCAAGATTATTTTCCTGACTTTATTCTTTCCTTTAGTAACTTGCTCAATCTTTCACTCTACACCCTGACAAAGGTTGTTTTCCAAGAGGAAACTGGGCAGTAGCCAAAAGGCCACAGTGGTTCAACGAAAGTATTGAGTGGCTGAACTGAATTGTTCAGAGTAAGGGTTCCAGCTTCTGAAATGTCCTGGTTAGAAGTAACAGTATGGTCCAGGCAATAGAGGCTTTCCTCGTGAGCTCTGGTATGTGATATACCATCACATGCAGCTCTCTTGTGGCAGATACACACCCATGTTCCAGTGAATACGGTGATAATGTGGACAATCTTCTTCCCTGTGAAGAGACAGAGAGGTGCTAAGGTGACAAAAAATTCTGCAGGATGCAGAGCTGTCAGCTCTTTCTGAATCTCCTGGACCACTTTCATCTGCATCTTCAAATATCGATTGTAGCTGTTCTTGAGGTGATCTCCAACTCCTGCTGTTGTAAATGAACTCCCAAGGGCCTGTGGTCTGAGGGTCACAGGCTCACAGGATGTTAGGGGTTGGAAGGCACCCAAGGAGATCATCGAGTCCAACCTGCCTGCCAGAGCAGAACAATGCTATCTAACATAGATCACAGAGGAACACATCCAGACAGGCCTTGAAAATCTCCAGAGAAGGAGACTCCACAACCTCTTTGGGGAGCCTGTTCCAGTGCTCTGTGACCCTTACAGTAAAGAAGTTCCCCCTTGTGTTGAGCTGGAACTTCTTTTGCTGCAACTTACACCCATTGGGTCCTTCCTATAGTAATCACGAGGAGCAGAACAGGTCACAGGGGAGCTTCCTGCCATCCTGAGTGGGGAGCAGAGCAACTGAACTGGATCACTAACTCACAATCCTAGCATGAAGTACTCTGGTAGTAGACAGTAAGTTGTTTTTTCTTCCAAATAGTTCCATGTTCTGTTTGAATACCATGCTGCTAATTGTAATAGCCACTTACTGTGAAATTTGCTCAAGGTGCTCAGTAAAACATCTGCTGATACTTTCAAACCTGTACTCTTCCTGAGTGACTTAAGACTATTGCCTTTCTATCTAAGTGTCCAGAAAATCTGGACTGTAGCTCTTCAAAGGGAGGGTAAAGGAAGATGGTGGTAGGGTTACCATTGCTGGGTTTTTATTTATAGTTTGGGTAGTTTATGACTGCTGTGACCATGGGAGACTGTGACAAAAAGTAGAATCATAAAATCAACCAGATTGGAAGAGACCTCCAACATCATCCAGTCCAACCTAACACCCAGCCCTGTCCAATCAACTAGACCATGGCACTAAGTGCCTCAGCCAGGCTTTGCTTCAACACCTCCAGTGACAGCAACTCCACCACCTCCCTGGGCAGCCCATTCCAATGCCAATCACTCTCTCTGTGAAGAGCTTCCTCCTAACATCCAGCCTAGACCTCCCCCAGCACAACTTGAGACTGTGTCCCCTTGTTGTGTTGCTGCTTGCCTGGCAGAAGAGACCAACCCCCACCTGGCTACAGCCTCCCTTCAGGTAGTTGTAGACAGCAATGAGGTCTCCCCTAAGCCTCCTCTTCTCCAGCCTAACCAACCTCAGCTCCCTCAGCCTCTCCTCATAGGGTTTGTGTTCCAGGCAAATTATAGTGATAGCAGACAGTTGCTGATATGACTGCCTGAGGAGAACTTGGTGCTTTCTAATGTAACATTAAGCCTCCTTCATGTGCATCTTGCTGCATTTCAATGTGTCTCACAAATGCTTCAGTGGGCAGGGACTACAATGAAAAAGGTGTTCTATTCTGTTAATGTTAGTAGCTCAGTAACAACCTGAGCTACTGAGACATTTAAGCTGCAGCTGTCACAAGAACATCTTTCCCGTTGCTAGTGTTAACTTCATGCTACATACATAGATACAATGAGACTGTCCTTCTGTCTTAGGAAATTCACTGTATATGTGAATCAACTGATTCCTCTCCTTCCCACCTCACATTTGACTGATGAGATAGCTCAAAAAGCTGATTTTCTTGTTTATTTTGGGGTGTTTTGGTTTTCTTTTTGTTTGGTTTTGTTTTGTTTTAGCCAATGTGCTGAGGTAAATCACTCTTATGCAGTGGAGAAATGAAGATACAGATTTAAGATGATGTCAACTGACTGACAGCTCTGAAGTTGTACCATAGAATCAACCAGGTTGGAAGAGACCTCCAAGATCATCCAGTCCAACCTATCCTCTGATTCCTCCTCTGTGTTACTCACTAGTTAGTTTTTTTGTTTTGTTTCATTTGTTTGGATGGGTTTTTTTGCACTCCATGTCCTACTTAGAATTTTGTGATCACATCCATTGTGAAAGCCTGGAGTTATTTTTCCAGTGGTAGGCTACAAACAGGCAGTAAATTAATTTTTTTTGATACAATGGAAGATTTAGAATAGCAGAAATGGAGAAAATTCATCATTTGACTGGGCTGGTCAGTGAAGAGGATTTTGCATCCATTGTCTTCCAACTGTTTTTGTTGTTAGATTTCTGCTTGTGTGATACAACGTGCCTAAAAGATCCTAAAATTATCACTCCATGCCTAATTTAGCCTAATTAGGTTATGGGCTGAAATCAGTTGTCTTCATGCATAGGTCTATGAGGTCTTTAAATATGGGCTGCTTCCATTTGAAAAGCAATTCAGCTCACTAGAAGCCAGAATGCATGACCTCTGTCCATGTCCCGATACCAAAATCCAAAGCAGCCTCACTCCCAAACTCTTGGGGTTCAAGTGAGGCTTTTGATACTTGGTTACTTTGAATGGAAAACTTCAAACTGTCTGCTAATCTTTTCTAAGTCAATCATATCAAATGGTACAGTAACACTTACCTTTTTAAGATGCAAGTGCAATAAGGTGAAAGCCTTATAACTACAACTGATTTAATGAAAACCCTTTAATCCCATTAGCCAGGGAAGCACTATGAGAGCCCCTTCTGTCAAACCTCTGCTTCAGACATGCTGTGGCCTCAGGCTATGTTTTGAAATTGAAGTTTCAGCTTTCTGAATCCCAACCTGATCAGCAATTTAAGTGTAGTCATTAGAGTGGCAATTTTGAATCTCTTTTCCATTTTTTGGGTGCTGCAGATGTGTTAATTCTAGCAGTGCCATAGATGCTAGTGTGGGGAATTGGGCCACACTGGTAATAAAGTTAATTCTCAAAGTCACCTATTCCAGATTTCTACCAGAAACAGTTCATACCAGAATTCCAAAGATCTAGCTGAGAACTACTGGTAGACCACAGGCAGAGGTAATATATAGTCTTTCCATCCTGCATTTCCCATCAGGGTGTTAAAGCTCTGCAATGAAAGGATCTATTTGCTGTGGTGTGGATTGCCTTGATGTTTATTTGTCCCCTAGTGTCAGGCTTATCTCTTTTAGGCAGAAATGCAGCTTTCTGTTTGTTTATCTGTCCCAAATACAGCTGCACCTCCCAACCTTTTAATGCATCTCTTCATAGAGAACAGGCCAATAAATCTAGCCACAGAGCATGTGTGCTAATGCCATTTGTGTGTCTGTGCTGTCTACTTTGACCAGGAGCAAGACATCATGCTTCAATTCACTGGCACACACCCATCTAGCTACACTTGTGATGGTGGCATCCCTCATAGTTTGGTATTCCTGGGTTTGCTTCAGCCAGCCCTATGTGAAGGAAAATATTCTGTACAGTTCTTCAACTTGACTGCACCATCAGCAAGTTTGCCAATGACACCAAGCTGATGGTGCTGTCGATATGCCAGAGGGATGGGATGCCATCCAGAGGGACCTGGACAAGTTGGAGACATGGGCCCACGTGAACCTCATGAGGTTCAACAAGAGCAAGGGGAGGGTTCTGCACCTGCCCAGCCAAAACAGTCTTCACTATCAATACACACTGGGGATGAGGTGATCGAAAGCAGCCCTGTGGAAAGGACTGGGGGGTGCTGATGGATGAGAAGCTGGACATGAACAGACAGTGTGAGCTTGAAGCCCACAAAGGCAAATTACGTCCTGTGCTGCCTCAAAAGATGCACTGCCTGCAGATTCAGAGAGGTGATTCTGCTACTTTGCTGAGACCTCTTCTGGAATACTGTGTCCACATCTGGACATAGTACAGGCCCTCAGTACAGGAAGGAGATGGACCTTATGGAACAGGGCCACAGGAATGATCAGGGGATTGAGGCACCTCTACTATGAGGGCAGGTTGAGGCAGCTGGAGTTGTTCAACCTAGAGAAGAAAAGGGTCTGGTGAGTCCAAATAGCAGCTGTCCAGTATCTGAAGGGGGATAAAAGAAGGATGGAGAGAGACTGTTTACAAAGCCCTGCTGTAATAGGACAAAGGGCAAAGGCTTCAAACCAGAGAAGAGCAGATTTAGACTGGATGTTAAAACAAGTCCTTTACCATGCAGGTAGTGCAACACTGGAACAGGTTGCCTGAGGAGGTGGTTGTGGCCTCATCCCTGGAGATATTCCAGGTGAGGCTCAACAGGGCTCTGGGCAACTTGGTCTAGCTGAGGATGTCCCTGCTGACAGCAGGGGAGTTTGGACTAGATGACCTTTGAAAATTCCTTCCAACCCAGACCATTTCTGTGATTCTTTACTACCTGCCATCAGGTATTTATATTAATGAGGCTAACCATAACTCTTCTCTTTACAAGGCTAGAAAATCCCAACTTTGGCAGCCTCTCATATATCAGATGTTCCAAGTTCTTGGTTATCTTAACTCTCCATTGCTGGACTAACTCCAGAATGTCCATATCTTTATTGCACTAGAGAGCCCATTCAGGCCCTAGCATGTACTAGATCACAAAGTTGTTTCTCTCTGAGATGCAGGACTCTACATTTTGCTGTTGAATTTCCTGGGATTCCCAGCATCTCAATTATATAGCCCGGCAAAGTCCCTCCAAATGACAGAACACCCTTTTGGTGCATCAGCCACTCCTCCCAATTTTGTATCTTCAGCAAATTTACTGAGAAGAAACTCTCTCCCATGTTCGTGATCATTAATGCAGATATTAAGTGATATTGGACTGCCCGGGGTGTGCCACTAGTGACCAGCTTCCAGCTGGCCTTTGTGCTTCACAGCACTTCAGTCAGATTTCAGCATAACTCTCCAGTTATCTTGTTTGTAGCTCATCAGTCTATCACTGAGAATGTTATGGAAGAGAATTTTGAAAGGCTTGATGAAGTCAAGATGAACAAAAACTACTGTAGTAGTAGTCTACAACTACCTGAAAGGAGGTTATAGCCAGGTGAGGGTTGGTCTCTTCTGCTGGGCAACCAGCAGCAGAACAAGGGGACACAGTCTCAAGTTGTGTTGGGGGAGGTCTAGGCTGGATGTTAGGAGGAAGCTGTTGCCAGAGAGAGTGATTGGCATTGGAATGGGCTGCCCAGGGAGGTGGTGGAGTAGCCATCCCTGGAGGTGTTGAAGAAAAGCCTGGCTGAGGCACTTAGTGCCATGGTCTAGTTGATTGGCCAGGGCTGGATGCTAGTTGGAGTGGATGATCTTGGAGGTCTCTTCCAACCTGCTTGATTCTATAATTTTGCCCTTATCTCATCTTCTGAGCTAGTGATTTCACTGTAGAAGTCTATCATATTGGTTAGGCATGATTGTTGTAAATCCATGCTAACTATCCCAAATTACTCTTTTATCTTTAATGTATTTGGAAAGGGATCCCAGAAGCATTTGATCCATCACCACCTCAGGAATCAAGATAAGCCTAAAGGGCCTGTAAATCTTCTTCTTGAAGATCGAAGTGGCATTTGCTGATCCAGAAATTATCAGTGGAAACCAAGTGCATCAATTCACTTCCCATTTTCCACTTGGTTTGGGGAAAATTGTGGTTTACCTGAAGGAAAAAGAACCAACATCACAACAAACTAGCAAGTTTTACAGCAATTTCTTGGGCTGGAAGAAATGCTTCTAAGACTGAAGCCTGTGCAAGTGTAAGTGTGATGGTTTGGGTGTCCCCCGCCCCCCACACTTTTAGTAATTACCCAGACTAGACTCAGTCGGCTCTGGAAATTTGAATGAAGCTTATATTTACAGCTGGCACAATTTACAAGCAGATATTCACAGTATATACAGTTATAGACAGAAATATACAAGGTAAAAAAGGTAATACAAACACAATTCCCCTCCCAGAAACCTGAGTCCCCAGGAGGGGCTCTCAACCACCCCTCACCTTCCCCCTACCCCTCTCAACCTTACCCCAGTCCTAAGGAAGAATGGAGGTTCGGCCAAAAGGGTTAAAAGCAAGGTGAAGCAGCCAAGCAAAGGAGGGTGAGGTTAGAAAGCAAGATGGAGTCCAGCCAGCAGCCACGAGCTCCCCAGCAGGCAAAGTTCCCCAGCGAGGAGAAGAAGCAAATGCCCTAATCTTTGTATTGCCTTTCTTCTTTTGTATACATCTCAGCAAGACTGAGAGCGAAGTAGACCTCACCATTGTTTTCATTTTACAGCCTATCATCTAGTTCTTCTCACCAAAACATGCTAGCTAGGCTCAAACTAGCACAGTAAGGAAGTCAGAAAGTGGAGCAAATTCTGCAAGTTATAGTTTGAAGCAGATAATACTTGCACTCAAGCTTGATAGCACTGAACTAAAAGCATTGCACTACTACTTCACCAAGAGAAGTGTCTTACTGCTTCTTCCCTTTCCCATGCTAAAGGCAATTAGCATGGAGGAACTGGCCACCGCAGCTGGCCAGAGCTACTGCCAGTCAATCCTTCGGAGTGACACCATAGGGCTCCTTCTTTTAAACTGCTATGCTGACTGCAGGACCAACCTCTCCTTTCCTTGTTCTCCCTGCTACTTTTATTCTCTGCCTTAATTCCCTTTTGAAAGGCTGATATTTTATTCAGCAGTCCCTGCTGTGCTGGAGGCCCTGACAGAAGTTTTTTCCAAAGCACTCTGTCGACAAAATGATAACAGCTGGTCTTTGAAACTCTGCAAGTGCTAGTCAGAGAGGTGAGGGGTGGCAGGGAGGAATGCGGAAGGGGAGAGAGACAGTGATGGTGGCGGTGCTAGGAAATGCACTATTTGTTAGGAGTAATGAGGTAAAAAACATGACGGAGATTTTTATTGCAAATAATAGACAGCAAACTTCAAACAACAGCAGTGAGTCATTAAAAAAAAACAACCACCACGGCAACAGAGTTAAATAAATGCCTAATTAGCCAGTGCCATGAAGGTGGAATTTACTGCTCCAGAGATTCTTAAGGGAGAGTCAGTAAATTTACATCTGGTTCAGGTTTGGGTTGGGCTTTTTTTCCTCCTTTCTTCTCAGGAACAGAAGAAAATGTGAATGAGCCCAGGGCTGTCCTCGAAGTTTTCATGGGTTTTCTCTTCTTGTTGGCACAAACTGCAGCCTCTGTCTCAGTGGAGACAGGGCTGCCAGTTTTGCTCTCCCAAGGGAGCCAGGATGCTTTGTGAGTGGCAGGAGGGAATGCTATTTGTGTTTGGGATTAAGCAGGTGAATAAGGATGTCTGACCTTAGGGTAACTCCAGGAAATCACAGGAAAAGGTCTTGCAAGCCCTGCACACATCTTAGCAGGGACGTGTGGGAGATTCTGCATGTGTCTAAAGGATATCAGGGTGTGTAATTTGTGCTCTTGACTGGTGTCTGAATCCTGCAGCTTTCTGTGTTGTGGGTCTGAGCTATCTTAGTGTGTGCATGTAGAAACAGAGGGTTGCAGTTGCATGTGGATCCCTGCCCAGGAAGTCACTCATGGGTCGACTCTTTGTGGGTCAGCTTTAAGAGGCAACAAGCTATTGCTGTCCTTACAACAGCACAAAGTGTTCCTCACAAACACAAGTTGTTTTTTTTTTTTCCCTGCAGAAAAATATGCAGGTGCATTCTCAGCTAGCTGCTAACTGTGTTTTCCTTAGGAAACTCCTTTCGTACTTCCACTGGCTGCTAGGTACAACTGAAGAGCTATAAACCTTTAAGGCCAATGGCAGTGAGTTTTGTCTGGTCAACACAAGGCTGCACCCTGTATGAGTCCTGTGTCTTGCTGTGCCCCATAACTGGACTAGGAAGGAGTTCCTAAACAGCTATGTTAGTGACATTTATAGAATCAACCAGGTTGGAAAGGACCTCCAGGATCATCCAGTCCAACCTAGCATCCAGCCCTGGCCAATCAACTAGACCATGGCACTAAGTGCCTCAGCCAGGCTTTTCTTCAACACCTCCAGGGACAGCGACTCCACCACCTCCCTGGGCAGCCCATTCCAATGCCAATCACTCTCTCTGGCAACAGCTTCCTCCTAACATCCAGTCTAGACCTGCCCCAGCACAACTTGAGACTGTGTCCCCTTGTTCTGTTGCTGCTTGCCTGGCAGAAGAGACCAACCCCACCTGGCTACAGCCTCCCTTCAGGTAGTTGTAGACAGCAATGAGGTCACCCCTGAGCCTCTTCTTCTCCAAGCTACCGCCCCCCCCCAGCTCCCTAGCCTCTCCTCACAGGGCTGTCTTCTAGGCCCCTCACCAGCTTTGTCACCCTTCTCTGGACACATTCCAGTATCTCAACATCTCCCTTGAATTGAGGGGCCCAGAACTGGACACAGGAATCAAGGTGTAGCCTGACCAGTACAGGGGAAGAATAATTAACCTCTTTTGTCCTACTGGCCACACTGTTCCTGACCCAGGCCAGGATGCCATTGGCTCTCTAGGCCACCTAGCACACTGCTGGCTCATGTTCATCCTACTACCTACCATTCATTTTGTGGAAACAATTTGCAATAGAACATTTCATGCTACTTCTAAGAAACTTTGATTTTAAGATAGTCAAAAAAGCTATATTTTGATAAAATATGTCAACATTCTGAATTGGAATTTTTAACTCCATGGGAAATAAAAGAATTTTCAATATTTCATCACCAATTTGCAATTAAAATAAAACCTTCTGAAAGAAGGTTGAAAGAAAATCTTAATCTCTCTAAGTTTTTCTTTGCATTACCCAGAGCGACCCATAAAATGATGTGTACAACAGCATTGCTTTCCTTCCCCACTTCTAATCAAAGCAAAGGAAAAGCTCCTGCACCTCATGCTACTTGTTTTGAAGCAGCCAGCCCCATGCTGAAGGCATTGGAAGTTCAACACTGAAATCTGAGTGAAAGCAGTGACATCTTCTGTACAGCTCTGCTTGCCATGCTGCTGGTAGAACAGACACGAGCTATCGGGGATGAGGACATCAAACCTGCTACTTGAAGGCAGATACTTAGTCCAACAGGGTGTTAGGAAGCCTGAACTAAGGAATGCTATCCCTCTGCTGTTTCTCCTACTCCCAAAATCTTTATGCTGAGTCTGATTAATACATTTTTTTGCTACATGTGTAAAAGTACAGACTTTAACTTAGAACTGAACTGACAGACATGAAGTACAGTAGCATAAGAAAGAGGAATGCTTTCTACAGTGTGAGGAGAGACTGAAACTGCCAGACACTTCCTACTCCTGTGGCTAAAAGACAAATGGTTTCAAGAAGCAGCTTCCTCTGAGATTATCTGCCTTGATAAACTCCTTTCAGCAGAAAGGTAATAAGAAAAAGCAGTGCCTAACCCCAGGGGAAAAGAAAGAGACAAGAGCGATCACATCACACTATCTGTGCGCCACCAAATCAGCAACTGATGCTAAGGACAACTGGACATAAGAGATAAGATCACAGCTGCACATTGAAGCTTTGCTCTGAGAAACACACTCCTACCTCTGATGGAGACTTGGATCTCTGCTCTCTCTTTACATCATAACATATGTGCAGCTTTACCTCTCCCAGTAAAATGCTGCTGAACAGAACTGCGTGCAAATGCTGTGTGGGATGGGTGTGTGAATAGGTCTAGGTGTGGGAGAGCATTTATGTGCTTGCCTGTGAGGGTGTAAGCACCCCAGGAGCATCTGTACCTGTGGGAGGCATAGGACTGGGTGTCTCAAGCCCTTTGCACCTGCTGCTAGGAGTTAATAAGATTAGTCTGGGATTTTAAAAGAGCTGCTCTTAAAGGCTTTTTGTATTAGCTGAATATATGGGTTCCACATGGCATCTTATTCCTCCTCATAGGACGGTTGGTACTGAGGTATTGAGAAGTTGCTACAGGGTACCATCTTCACTACAGATAGTATTATTCCCTCAAGTGAAGCAAGGAAGGGGAACAGGAATAGAATCATATCATAGAATCAAGCAGGTTGGAAGAGACCTCCAAGATCATCCACTCCAACCTAGCACCCAGCCCTGGCCAATCAACTAGACCATGGCACTAAGTGCCTCAGCCAGGCTTTGCTTCAACACTTCCAGGGGCGGTGACTCCACCACCTCTCCGGGCAGCCCATTCCAATAGGAAATCACTCTCTCTGGGACGAATTTACTGAGGTCACAAAGGGAAACAGCATGAGACATCACTTACATGCTGGGAGTAAATATGAAGGGATACTAGAGCTTGACACGACCTGTTCAAGGCAGAATTGGACGTGGCACTTGGTGCCATGGTCTAGCCTTGAGCTCTGTGGTAACAGGTTGGACTTGATGATCTATGAGGTCTCTTCCAACCTTGGTAATACTGTGATACTGTGTGTGATACTGTGACACATGAGGTCTTAAAGTAGTGCTCTGAAACCATCACACATCCTCTATGCCTGGGAGGGACAAAGAAAGTGAGGGTTCTGGGAGTTAGGCGACTGTCATAGGTGTATTCTTGTTATCTCATACATCAAAGTTTCCAAAGGAATCATGGGGATGATTGGACCACCTCAATGGATGTTGCACAGGGAAATGTGCAGGTATGGACAGCATGCTGCATGGAGGCAGCAAAAAAGGTCTTTTGAGATGTACCCCGTGCAAGGTGCATCCTGCTTCGTGGCCTGAGTACCTTGAGAAAGGCTACTTGTGTGAGAGGGTTCCTCGTGGTTAGCAGGGTGTAAAAGAGGCAGCCAAGCTGGAAGGGGCAACAAGACTGAAAACAGCAGGTTTTGTCTTCCAAATATGTAACAGGATGTCTTAGATGGGCAGAACAAAGAAGGTAGATGTGCCAGGTAGAGGAGTAATAGACAGAAAGGGCAGCTGTAAAAATAACTCATATCAGTTAATGTGTGGGAGGAGGGGTGTGGGTGTTTTCAGGTGCTCTGGGCTCTTAAACTCCTTCTGCTGGCTAGCATCTCATTGGAGGGCAGTCACAGGGAGCACCATGAAAAGAAAACTAGTCAGACCACTACCTGGCTCTGAAAAGTTCAGGAGGTATCAAAACAACTGTCTCCTTGCAGAAACTCTGAATCTCTCAACCAAGGTAGTATTAGTTGGATATGAAGCCATAAATTGGACTGACTCTTTCAAGAGCATTGGAGGGTTTTTTCATTCCCAGGGTTCCATTTTGTGATAGAATGCAGGAGGGTATTGCACATTGAACCTGTGTAATGCTGTGGAAAACCAGGATACACTCAAGAGCATGCTCCAGAAGAGTGCACCTGAGATGTTCCAACTCAGCAGACCTGAACTGGCTCAAGGTTTGTTCGATGCTTAGTTGGTATGAAGTGTTTTGTGGAACAGACTCACTCTAGAGGAGGCCTGGATGTTTCTTTCACCCTTTGCTTCTGCCTTGGTGATTCCATTTGGGCCCTGCTCAGGTTGTGATCTCTCCCAAAGTGCACCCCTCTGTGCTCAGGGTGAGATGTGCAGGCATGGGTAAGTGAGAAGGGAAAGAAGTGTGCTTTCCCAGGGCTTTTTCAATGTCCTTTTATATGGACACAGTGTGAGGATTTAAAAGAATTCTTGCTCCTTGTGCTGCCCTCTCTGCCATCCTGGAGCAGCTGTTAGTGGGATCATGTGGAGAGAAACTTGATAGTACTTTGAAAGTCAGGCTGTATCATTTAACCTCTGTAGTTAGCAGAGACAAACACAGACATTTCTGACATAGCTTTCTGTTCAACCTGCTCCTAGGAAGGAACAGGTAAAACCCTGTGTCCAAGTGTCTGCTCATAGCCAGCCGTAAGACAATGTTCTGGGTAAAATCAGCAGTTCATACAGCTCACCAGGATCCCCTTGTATCTCTTTATCCTGCATTTGCAGTGTAATTTCCTGGGCCTGCTGAATATTGGTTTGTATGATCTCAGTGAGCAGAGCTCAGGGAGCCCTGCTCCAAAAGCGCACCTGTGCTATGAACTTGGCATTTGCAAAGGATGTTTGGTTTCAGTGTCCTGCAGGCATCTAGAGTCTGGCAGCAAAGTGTTGTGAATTTGTGGAGGTCAGTAGGCTTTGCTTAACAAAGAGAAGTAGAAGAAATAGACATGCGTGGAAAGGTAGACATAGCGCTTCAGGACATGGCTTAGTGAGCATGGTGCAGTTGGGCTGACAATTGGACTTGATGATTTTAGAGGTCTTTTCCAACCTTAATGATTCTGTGATTCTATAATAAAGTAGAGGTCTATTTCTCTCCAGACATGGGCCCTGTGTTTTAGCTCTTCTCCAGCTTGGGTTTGGCATCACACAAACGTGGCCACCCCTCTGAAAGGCTCCCTTTCTCCCTGCCTACCCCAGCACCCTGCCACTTAGGCTGGGCAGCTGCTGCCCTCCCAGTAAGGTTCAGATGAGAGGAACAGTGGGCAAAGCTGTGCCGTGGCACTGTGGATGTTGGGTTTTTTTGAGCAGCCAGGCAGAAAGGGACGTTGGGGTACTGGTAGATAGTAGCTGAACATGAGCCAGCAGTGTGCTCAGGTGGCCAAGAGAGCCAATGGCATCCTGGCCTGTATCAGGAACAGTGTGGCCAGGAGGACAAGGGAGGTTATTGTTCCCCTGTACTCAGCACTGATCAGGCCACACCTTGATTCCTGTGTCCAGTTCTGGGCCCCTCAATTCAAGAGAGATGTTGAGATACTGGAAGGTATCCAGAGAAGGGCAACAAAGCTGGTGAGGAGCCTGGAACACAGCCCTGTGAGGAGAGGCTGAGGGAGCTGGGGGTGTGCAGCCTGCAGAAGAGGAGGCTCAGGGGTGACCTCATTGCTGTCTACAACTACCTGAAGGGAGGCTGTAGCCAGGTGGGGGTTGGTCTCTTCTGCCAGGCAAGCAGCAACACAACAAGGGGACACAGTCTCCAGTTGTGCTGGGGGAGGTCTAGGCTGGATGTTAGGAGGAAGTTGTTGCCAGAGAGAGTGATTGGCATTGGAATGGGCTGCCCAGAGAGGTGGTGGAGTCGCCGTCCCTGCAGGTGTTGAAGCAAAGCCTGGCTGAGGCACTTAGTGCCATGGTCTAGTTGATTGGATAGGGCTGAGTGCTAGGTTGGACTGGATGATCTTGGAGGTCTCTTCCAACCTGCCTGATTCTATGATTCTACTTGCTTCTTATCTAAAATGATGTGTAACTGCATTGAAAAAGAATAGACTTCATGATGTCTTCACTTGTGAGTCTCAATTTAAGCATATTTTGACAGGTAGCTTCAGAGTTGTATGCCATTCTGGCCAGTAGTAAAGCAGCAGCTATAGCCTGGTGTCTTCCCTCTAGGTGTACAAGTGGCATTGGTAAAACACATGGCTTTCTGTGGCCCTACGTCTTCTGAAAGATGAGGATAGGTGCATATTGAGAGGCACCATGAAGGAACCTTTGTCTTCTAGGTTGGGTGTTATGAAAACATGGAGGTTAGCTCAATGCCTATAAAGTAGATAGTGATATAAATGATAGACAGGTGTTCAGGAGGCAGATCTGCATATTTGCTCTTAGTCTTCTGACTTCCATTTTGAGAGTGACTCCTGTGATGTGGTACATGACAGGGATATTCATTGTGTGAAATCCTTTGTCTAAGTGGTGGAATGTGCAGGCAACTGCAGTCCCTACACCTGAGTTCTTTGGTCAAGGTTCATACCTTCCAGGTGTACCCATTTAGATAAGCAGTGGAATGTGCAGGCAGATGGAGTCCCTACACCTGAATTCTGTGGTCAAGGTTCATACCTTCCAGGTGTACCCATTTGGATCATTTCAGGCAAAGGAAGGGAGACCCACACATAGAATTATAGAATCATCACAGAGTGGGGAGCTTCTCTCCCTCCTGTCCCCTTTCCATGAGCTGTACACAGAAGTGCAAAATCCCAGTTTTGCTAGAACACAGTTTGGTTCTGCTGTAGGGATTTTAATACTTTCCTGGGTCCATCAGGTTCTAATCTGCTTTAATTAGCACTTTACATACGAGATATAAAATTCCTTCCTTTATTTGGAAAGTATTGAAATAGATCACTTCCAATCTAACGCAACTGATGGCTCTCTAATCAATAGTACAGAGACATCTACCCACACATAGAGACTATTTTTTTTGTTGGTGGGGAAGCCATGTGTGCTAGTTTGAGCCTGGCTAGAATGTTTTGGTGAGAACAAGAAGATAATAGGCTAAGAAATGAAAACAATGGCGAGGTCTACTTCACTCACAGTCTTGATGAGATGTGTAGAAAGAAAAAGCAAAACATTAGATACAGTCACTTCGCTTGGGCACTTCATTCTGGGCTTTGCTCTCAGCTCTTGGCCTGCTGGGGAGCTGAGGCTGCTGGCTGAACTCCATCTTGCTTTCTAACCTCACCCTCCATTTGCTTTGGCTGATTCACTTTGCTTCTTAATCCTCTTGGCTGAACCTCCATTCTTCCTTGGGTCTGGGGTAAGGTTGAGAGGCATAGGGGGAAGGTGAGGGGTGGTTGAGAGCCCCTCCTGGGGACTCAGGTTTCTGTGAGGGCTGTTGTGTTTCTTTATTACTTTTACCTTGTATATTTCTGTATATATCTGTATATACTGTAAATATCTGCTTGTACATTGTGTTAGCTGTAAATATAAGCTTCATTCATACTTCCAGAGCCGACTGAGTCTAGTCTGGGTGATTTCTAATGTGTAGGGGGGTGGAAGACACCCAAACCACCACACCATGCTTGATCTCTTGAGTCAGATGATCCTTTCAAGGGAACATCAGTAAATAGAATTCCACTGTATGATTAAGCTGTAAGTCACAGCAAGAGAAAAGTACAGGCGAGTCACAGGTCACTGATTTTTCTCCTGAATGAGACTCTCTGGATGTATTAGAAATGTTTGAGATTCTCCAACTTTCCACAAGATCCATTTTTTTTTTTTCCTTCTTTTAATTACCCTTTAGTTTTACTTGCTTGCTCTGTGGTGGGCGTTTGTGTGCACAGTACTTTGCGTGCTAGATAACCCTTATGCCTACTGGCTTCTGTCAGATCAGTTTCATCTTCAAGAGCTGATTGTAAAAATAAGAATTCCACCTCCCTCCCCCCACCCTTTTTTTTTTTCCTGATGGTGATGGGATAGTTACATAAAATAGAGTCTTTTCTAGGGAGGAAAAGGAAACATTTGGTCTAAAACTCTGGCTAGTTAGATGCTGCAGTGCTCCTGCAATAACAAGAAAGTTGTACTTTGGGTGTTAATGAAGTGGAGTTCCTAAAATGAACTCTGCCTGTGAGATTATAGAGGGGTTTTTTGCAAGCGTGGCAGCATATTTTGCTGGAGATAGATGCTAAGCTTCATCTCTGAAGACTTTAAACATCTAGAGCTTAGATGCCTAGATCTTGACTTCTCACGCTAGCTATCCTGTGGAGTGTTGCAGCAATTGCCGTTGCCAGAGGGCAGTTTTCTTCATCTGGGCTCCTTGATGAAAGTGACTAAGAGGTGTTCTGCTCCTGTGTCCTCCTCTTTTTCTCTGAGAGACATATAAACACCTTCAGCTGTGGATAGAAAAGTCTATCCGTGCAGACTAGTGGAGCCAGGTGAAGGGAGCAAATGATTACTCTTCCTTCTTTCTGACAAATGTGATAGTCATTGGAATACTTCTGCAATGTTGGTGTGGGGGTGAGGATTTTTCTTTCTGTATTAGAATACTTTTGTCAGGTTTTCTGGCTTAAGAGGAAAGACTTTTTCACTGGCTTCATGAGAGACTACAAGAAACAATTAAAAAAGCCTGGCTAAGGCACTTAGTGCCATGGTCTAGTTGACTGGATAGGGCTGGGTGCTAGGTTGGACTGGGTGATCTGGGAGGTGTCTTCCAACCTGCTTGATTCTATGATTCTGAAGCTGAAAAATAGTTAGTGGGCCTCAGGAGAGAAGGTCTATGGGGCTAAAAGGATTGTAAAGGTGGTTAGGTTTGGTATATGGTCCACTTGTTGCTAAAAACATGATTTCTGATAAGATCTGCTACTGAAATAGAAAGCTCTGCTCATTCCTGAAGTGTGTCCAGAGAAGGGCCACGAGAATGCTCAGAGGACTGAAGCAGCTCTGCTATGAGGACAGACTGAAAGAGTTGGGGCTGTTCAGTCTTGAGATGAGGAGGCTCCCAGGTGACCTTCTTGTGGCCTTCCACTATCTGAAGGGGGCCTACAAAAAAGCTGGGGAGGGACTTTTGGGGCTCTCAGGGAGTGACAGGACTAGGGGGAATGGAGCAAAGCTGGAAGTGGGCAGGTTCAGGCTGGATGTGAGGAGGAAGTTCTTGAGCATGAGAGTGGTGAGAGCTTGGAATGGGTTGCCCAGAGAGGTGGTTGAGGCCCCATGGCTGGAGGTGTTTAAGTCCAGGCTGGATGAGGCTGTGGGCAGGGTAGGATGTCCCTGCCCACGGCAGGGGGGTTGGAACTAGATGATTCTTGTGGTCCCTTCCAACTCTGACTGATTCTATGATCCCATTTCTCATTACTGGAAAGGTAAGGGAAATCTAAAGTCATGTAAATCACCTCTGATGAATGGTGGTTTCCACCTGCATGTGGAGACAACATGAAACACCTCTGAAAGGTTATGTAGAGGCTTTGTTCATCTTAACTTCATTTTGCTTTGATATCTAACCTTGAATGCTTCTGGTTGGATCATTTCTCCAGCATGTTTATTCCTCCCATCCGCCACACACCATAGGCAGCCCTTTCCCCTGCCTTGAGACAGAACACTCACATCTTTGCTTCCTCTGATTTCAGATATTTCTGGAAAGGTTTTGGGTTGCTTTTGGATTTCACCATGCAGATTTCCTTTTCTTTCAATACACTAGATTTCAGGCAAGACTGATGATCCTGCAAAGTAATGGTGGTGTTTTTAGTATCATAAATAATATGAGGGCTCCTGGTACTGATCAGATCAAATCAAACTGGGATCTCCAAAGTGGCAGAGAGCATAGGTTTCTTGAAGGAATTAGGTTTAGCATGCTCTGAAAAAAAAAACTGCTGGCAACCCCAAGCAGTACTATAGGCTGGGGACAGAGTGGCTGGAGAACAGCCAGGAAGAAAGGGACCTGGGGGTGCTGGTAGATAGTAGCTGAACATGAGCCAGCAGTGTGCCCAGGTGGCCAAGAAAGACAATAGCATCTTGGCCTGCATCTGGAACAGTGTGGCCAGGAGGACAAGGGAGGTTATTCTGCCCATGTACTCAACAGTGGTCAGGCCACACCTTGAGTCCTGTGTCCAGTTCTGGGCCACTCAATTAAAAAGAGATGTTGAGATACTGGAATGTGTCCAGAGAAGGGCAAAAAAGCTGTTGAGAGGCCTGGAAGACAGCCTTGTGAGGAGAGGCTGAGGGAGCTGGGGGTGTGCAGCCTGCAGAAGAGGAGGCTCAGGGGTGACCTCATTGCTGTCTACAACTACCTGAAGGGAGGCTGTAGCCAGGTGGGGGTTGGTCTCTTCTGCCAGGCAAGCAGCAACAGAACAAGGGGACACAGTCTCAAGTTGTGCTGGGGGAGGTCTAGGCTGGATGTTAGGAGGAAGTTGTTGTCAGAGAGAGTGATTGGCATTGGAATGGGCTGCCCAGGGAGGTGGTGGAGTCGCCGTCCCTGAAGGTGTTGAAGCAAAGCCTGGCTGAGGCACTTAGTGCCATGGTGTAGTTGATTGGCTATGTCTGGGTGCTAGGTTGGCCTGGATGATCTTAGAGGTCTCTTCCAACCTGGCTGATCCTATGATTCTATGTATGTTGTCTCCTTTGTATAAGATGCCTCTGCCCTTTGCAGGAACATTGGAAGTAGATGATCTTTAAGGCCCCTTCCAAGACAAACCATGCTATGATTTGGAGGGAGAGCTAATGGTCAAAACAGAGGCCACTGTGTTCAAATTTTTTGTTGTTCAGTCTTGCTGTGGTGGATGTTACTTCTTATCCTCCAGCGCTCAAGCACTCACGTGTTTGCACACATGCAAATTGGCAGAATGTCTAATGGTTTACACCTTTGTCTTCTGACCCTGTTCCACATCTGAAATTCATTATGATTTGATGGCTGATTAGTTGCCTATCCAATGGGTAGAAGAGATACAGCAGAGCTCTTCACCCACCTTCTGAAGAGAAAAATAAATGAAATCTGCTGGCATAAATAGCTTTGCTGTTGGGCAGTTAGCCAGAGAGGTCTCAGACAGAATGGGACACAGAGGTTGCAATTTGTCTTTCTTCTCTGACTCCCTTCTCAATTTAATTGCTGAGGGTATTTTAAGGTAGGGAAGGCATGAGGGAAAGGGAGATAGGATAATGGATAGAGAAGATAGTGCTGAAATTGTTTGCAGATTTAAACATGCATGATCCCTTTACTCTTCCAGTTAGGTAGTCTTATGCCTTATGCTACCCTTAAATTAACTTAAAAACAACCACAAACATTAGAGAAATAAAGAGTCAAAGTAAGGTAGAGCAGATGGACAGGAGAAAAAAAACTGTAAGGTCCAAATAATCAGATACCCTGAGACTCCAGTGTTGCTCAATCCTCTTTGCAAAGATTAAGCTGATGACTTTGACCTTTTTAAGGCCTTAATTTTACAGAAGTAATGCCAGCACTTAATACTTTCCATGAGTAGAGAGTCAAAGCAGCTTAAAAAATGAGGGAAGTTTCTGCAATCCTTTATTACAGAATCTTTAAGAGAAATGATTTAACAAAGCCATTAACAGTCAAAAGGCTTACCCATTCCATCTATGCATGAAGTTCACATATCCTCCAGACTCAGCCTGCCTCGTCCAAACTTATCAAGTAGCTCAAAGTGCTCTGTTAATAAAGTTCTCCCCTCCAGCTTGCTGACACTGTACTCTCTACCTAAAACTCCATGATATAGTGGTTTTTTTAACCACTTATTCTAAAGGCATATCAGGTTATGCAACCTGAATTTATATGTTAGCCTTCTCTACACTGCATGAGTTACCCTTGCCTAATTGCTGCTATCAGAAAAAGGAAATGCACGACATAGAACATTCAGATCCAGGTACCTGTTTGAATCATAGAATCAAGCAGGTTGGAAGAGACTTCCAAGATCATCCAGTACAACCTAGCACCCAGCCCTGGCCAATCAACTAGACCATGGCCAGGCTTTGCTTCAACACGTCCAGGGACAGTGACTCCACCTCCCTGGAATGCCCATTCCAATGCCAATCACTCTCTCTGCCAACAACTTCCTCCTGACAGCCAGCCTAGACCTCCCCTGGCACAACTTGAGACTGTGTCCCCTTGTTCTGTTGCTGATTGCCTGGCAGAAGAGACCAACCCCCACCTGGCTACAGCCTCCCTTCAGGTAGTTGGAGACAGCAATGAGGTCACCCTTGAGCCTCCTCTTCTCCAGCCTAAACACCCTCAGCTCCCTCAGCCTTTCCTCACAGGGCTGTGCTCCAGGCCCCTCACCAGCTTTGTCACCCTTCTCTGGACACGTTCCAGCACCTCAACATCTCTCTTGAATTGAGGAGCCCAGAACTGGAGACAGGACGCAAGGTGTGGCCTGACCAGTGTTGAGTACAGGGGAAGAATAACCTCCCTTGTCCTACTGGCCACACTTTTCCTAATGTAGGCCAGGATGCCATTGGCTCTCTTGGCCACCTGGGCACACTGCTGGCTCATCTTCAGCTACTACCAGTACCTTCAGGTCCCTTTTTTCCTGGCTGTTCTCCAGCCACTCTGTCCCCAGCCTGTAGCGTTGCTTAGGGTTGTTGTGGCCAAAGTGTAGAACCCTGCACTTGGCCTTGTTAAATCTCATCCCCTTGTCCTCTGCCCACCCATCCAGCCTGTCTAGGTCCCACTACAGGGCTTTCCTACCTTCCATCAAATTGACACCTATTCCTACAGGGACAGGACCAGCTGAAAAATTCAGCTATGACATTGCACAAGGTATCATCAGGGCTGACTCCGAAGTCCTAAGTACAGGTTTGAGCTCAGATTGCCTTTTTTTCCACACCCCCACTAGTAAAGACAGTTACCCACCCAGCATCATCTGAAGTCCTCTGAGAAACAGGGTTCTTAGGTTCTGGAAGAACCTAATGGATACAACCAGTAATTCTTCAGTTACAGAATGGTTGGGGGTTAGAAGGCACCTTCAGAGATCATTTAGTCCAATCTCCCTGCTAAAGCAGGTTCACCTAGGTCAGGTTACACAGGAACACATCCAGACAGGTTTTGAAAGTCTTCAGAGTAGGAGACTCCACAACTTCTCTGGGCAGCCTGTTTCAGTGCTTGGTGACCCTCAAAGAAATTTTTCCTCAAGCTCAAGTGAAACCTCCTGTGTTCTAGTCTGTATTTTGCAACCTGGTTAGTCCTGAAGTAAGCAGGGCAGTCAGGGATGAACAAGAAGAGTATTTCAGGGATGAACAAGAAGAGTATTTCAGGGATGAACAAGAAGAGTATTTCAGGGATGAACAAGAAGAGTATTTCAGAGATGAACAAGAAGAGTATTTCAGGAATGAACAAGAAGAGTATTTCAGGGATGAACAAGAAGAATATTTCAGAGATGCAGGAGCTGAGTGCACTGGTTCAATGCATGTTACAGTGGCTGTCGGCAGTGGTGCTTGGCAGGAGAAGCCTTAGTCAAGTCCCTCCTGTTAAGACTCTGCTTTCTGGTATTCCCTTCCTTGCTGGTGTTAGATGAGATACATAGGCACCTGAAGCAGTGTCTTATGTGAGGTTTGAACCAGCAAAGATCAGAGCTGCATTTCAAAGGCTTTTCAGATTCTCTGTTGCTGCTTGTTCCATCTCCTCTGGACCTTCCTCCTGCCTGAAATGCCAGAGAGAAGTGTTCTGTGAAATTCCGTTTGCACACACAGTCTGCTTCCCCCAGTGGTGCCTTGGAGAAGAGATTGTCTCTTGGATATCAAATCCGAAAGCAGAAGTGAGAGAGGAAAAAAATAACAGTTGCTTTAAATAATGAACGAAAGTACCAGGAGAGTTCTTTGCCCTCACTCTCTCTCCTCCCCTCATGCAGATATTCTCTTCTTTAAAAACAGTTTTCCAAAGTGAATTTTATGCTGGATAGACAGCCTTGAAAAGTACTATCCTCTGCTGCCATACCAAATGGGAATAAGTTATGTGTGGGAGTGCAAGCTTTCACTCAGCAGTAGCAGCATGCCTTGGACTCCATATAGCTAGAAGGTTGCATACACATGAAGGGTCAGGGTTATCACCTCAGTCCATTCACTGACAAAATCCTGTGCTCTTCTGAGCAGCAAGGACTAGAGCAGAGGTGACAACTTGCTCATTGATTTCTAAGGAAGCAGTAAATGATCAATTAATAATTTCACTATAGTAATTAAAAAGGATTTACATGATAAAATGTATCTGTGGTTGACCTGGAATGGATGTACTCCAGGCAAAAAAATGCAGCTGTTGCTACAAATCTTCTTGAACCTATTTGGCCTTTGAAATTGGCAGATGTGAATTTATTATGAACGTTATTGATCCTTGTGGTCCCTTCCAGCCCTGACTGATTCTGTGATTCTAAGACACTTGCATGGGTTGCCTGGGGAGGTGGTGGAAGCCCCATGCCTGGAGGTTTTCTGGCCTAGGACAAGAGAGGTTATTCTTCCCCTGTACTCAGCACTGGGCAGGCCACACCTTGAGTGCTGTGTCCAGTTCTGGGCCACTCAGTTCAAGACAGATGTTGAGATACTGGAATGTGTCCAGAGAAGGACAAAAAAGCTGGTGAGGGGCCTGGAGCACAGCCCTGTGAAGAGAGGCTGAGGGAGCTGGGGGTGTTTAGGCTGAAGAAGAGGAGGCTCAGGAGTGACTTCATTGCTGTCTACAACTACCTGAAGGGAGGCTGTAACCAGGTGGGGTTGGTCTCTTCTGCCAGGCAACCAGCAACAGAACAAGGGGACACAGTCTCAAGTTGTGCTGGGGGAGGTGTAGGCTGGCTGTCAGGAGGAAGTTGTTGGCAGAGAGAATGATTGGCATTGGAATGGGCTGCCCAGGGAGGTGGTGGAGTTGCCGTGCCTGGAGGTGTTGAAGAAAAGCCTGGCTGAAGCACTTAGTGCCATGGTCTAGTTAATTGGCCAGGGCTGGGTGCTAGGTTGGACTGGATGATCTTGGAAGTCTCTTCCAACCTGGTTGATTCTGAGCAACCTGATCTAGTGTGAAGTATCCTGCCCATGGTGGAGGAGGTTGGAAATAGATGATCCTTGAGATCCTGTAGCACCTACAGGATGGCCAAGGGATCAGGCCCAGCCAGCAGGG
>WAAF01015157.1:122609-133421 GCA_013400475.1 Tricholaema leucomelas
TTCTTCCTGGCTGCTCACCAGACACTCTGTCCCCAGCCTGTAGCACTGCTTGGGGTTATTGTGGCCAAAGTGCAGAACCCTGCACTTGGCCTTGTTAAATCTCATCTTCTTGTCCTCTGCCCACCCATCCAGCCTGTCTAGGTCCCTCTGCAGGGCTTTCCTACCTTCCAACAGATCCACACCTGCTCCTAGCTTAGTGTCATCTGCAAACTTACTGATGGTGGACTCAATTCCCTCATCCAGATCATCAATGAAGATGTTGTCTATGATTCTGTGTTGTTCCCAAATACATAAACAGGAGAAGTTTTCAGTGGTGGCTCGTGATAGGACAAGGGAATACAGGCACAAACTACAACACAAGTAGTTGCATTTGAACTTCAGTAAAAACTCAGTTCCTCTAAGGGTAGCAGAAGCTGTCCAGAGGGGTTGTGGAGCCTCCTTCTTTGGAGACATTCAAAATCTACCTGTGCAACCTGCTCTAGGTTACCCTGCTTTAGCAGGGATGTTGGACTAGATGATCTCCAGAGGTTGCTTCCAACACCTGCTATTCTGTGATTCTGTTACCCCTGAACTTAGGAATCTTCTCCAAAACATCCCCAGTGAGGGGGAAAAAATAAAACCAGTGTAGTAGCCAGAATGCCAGAAGGCATTCAGTGACAGGCAAATTCCTACATTGCCTGGAGAGTTTTGACATGATGGACTCTCAGTGAGGAAGGTTCAGCCAAGGATGTGACATAGAGACAGCCCTAATAGTGCTGATAGAGGAGAGGAGACTGAGCCAAAGATTGGCTGGTTTTTTTTTTTCAAGCATATTGCAGGGCTTGCCTGTTTGCCAGAGCCTGCTTACAGTAACTGAAAGCAAGAAATCATAAACCCACATACAAACAAAACCACAGAATTTAGCAAACAAAGCTGCTGACAAGCTAAGAAAAATGAAAAGGAGATCCGTGCTGAAGCCTGCTGAAGAATCTTAATTTACAGTATGGAGCACTAAGATGGTGGAGATTAATTGGATGTCTTAAACAGGTGAGTGGGTGGGCAGAAAGAATAAAAGGTGCGTGGGAACCCTCAGTGGGAAGCCACTCCAGACATCAGTAAAGTCAGTCAAAGACTTTCTCTATCCTTTACTGGAGGTAGGAAAGGGCAGGCTACTACACCTCAAGTACTATGTCCAGTTTTGGTCACTACAGTACAGGAGGGACATTGAGGTGCTGGAGTAAGTGCAGAGAAGGGCAACGAGGCTGGGGAGAGGTCTGGCAAACATCACCTATGAGGAGCAGCTGAGGGAGCTGGGGGTGTTTAGTCTGGAGAAGAGGAGGCTTAGAGGGGACCTGATTGCCCTCTACAACTCCCTAAAAGGAGGTTGTAGTGAGGCTGGAGCTGGTCTCTTCTCCCCAGTTACTAATGATAGGACAAGAGGAAATGGCCTCAAGTTGCATCAGGGGAGGTTTAGGTTGGCTGTTGGGAGGAAATTCTTTACTCAGAGAGTGGTCAGGCACTGGAACAGGCTGCCAGGGAGGTGGTGGAGTTGCTATCCCTGGAAGTGTTTAAAAGGAGAGTGGCTGTGGTGCTTGAGACTATGGTCTAATGATGAAGGATGCTGGGATGAAGGTTGGACTGGATGATCCTGGTGGTCCTTTCCAAGCTAGTGATGAGATGTTGTGCTGAGGGATTTGGTTTAGTCGGGGACTTGTCAGTGTGAAACTGATGATTGGACTCCATGATCTAGAAGGGCTTTTCTGATCTGAGAAATTCTGTGATTCTGTGACTGATTATTTTACCAGTCTGGGAGATATTCCCCCACTGATGGACAGGATTTGATGATCTATTTTTGCCAGTGGTTTCTTGTACCTTGCAAATAAAAAAAAAAAGTGTCATTTGGAGGAGGGAGGGTAATTGTAGCAGCTTGCATTAGGTCCAGAATGAGTGGGAGAAGAGGCAGGATTTACAGTTGGAATATTGGAGAAGTTCTTGAGAATTTTCCCTTAACATAAATAGCTACAGGGCAGAGGTCAGGAGGATGGGGCTGAGCTCTCCTCTGTCAGTGATGGAATCATAGAATGGACCGGGTTGGAAGGGAGTTTTGGAGGTCATCCTGCTCAACACTCCTGCAGTGAGCAGAGACATCTTTAACTAGATCAGGTTGCTCAGGGCCCCATCAAGTTTGACCTTGAATGTCTCCAGAGATGAAGTCTCCACTACCTCTCTGGGCAGCCTGGTACAGTGCTCTGCTACACTTAGAGGAACTGAGGAACTCCAATCACCCTTATTCCAAAGAACTCCTTGCTAATATTCAACCTAAATCTGCCCTGCTCTAGTTCACAACTATCATCCCTTGTCCTAGTGCTACATTCCCTTATAAACAGTCCATCCCCAGCTCTCTTGTAAGTACTTTTCAGATGTTGAAATGCTGCTATAAGGTCTCCCTGGAGCCTTCTCTTCTCCAGGCTGAACAACCCCAACTTTCTCAGCCTGTCTTTGTAAGAGAGGTGCTCCAGTCTGTGATTATCTCTGTGGCCTCTGAAGTGAAACAGGAAGATTCACATGAAATTAGGAGAAACTTCTTTACTTTGCATATGATGGTGCACTGAAAGAGACTGCCCAGTGAGATTGTAGAGTTTCCTTCTCTGGAGACTTTCAACACCCTCCTGGATATGTTTCTGTGCAACCTGGTTTGGGGGAATGTGCTCTAGCAGAGGGGTTAGACTGAATGATTTCCAGAGGTCTCTTCCAACCCCTTGGCATTCTGTGATTCTTTGTAAGGGATGCATCAACGTTTCTGTCAAAACCAAAATGTCCACATCCACCTTTTTGAGGGCACAGTCTCTTGTGTGGATCCCCTTTCCCTCACGCTGACTCTCGAAGTCTGGATACTTGTCAAATCCCCAGCATGCAGCTGCCTGCATCTTGCACTCCATTATTATTGCTGATGCTAATCTCTGACCGCTGAACACGGGTCAGAACCAGGAGATAATTGCAGCTCCGATCCGCCAGCCATGGTCCTTTGTGAGTAGTTAATGAGTGTTCAGGAAAATAAAGCAGAAAGAAGAAAAGGGGGATTGTGGTTTGCATACAGTGAGATAGAGAGTGAATAGGAGATGGAAGGAGAGGACAATTCACTGATGGGGGAGGGAGGGAAGGAAAGAATTAGGGGAAAAAAAGAAATCAGTTGTGCTAGAGCTACTACAGCCTTATTCTT
The DNA here is from genome assembly GCA_013400475.1 of Tricholaema leucomelas. Lineage (NCBI taxonomy): Eukaryota > Metazoa > Chordata > Aves > Piciformes > Lybiidae > Tricholaema lacrymosa > Tricholaema leucomelas. The sequence continues at coordinate 125,809 of WAAF01015157.1, forward strand.
GTTTTGCCCAAGGGGATGCAGTTAACTCTGTTAAGAAGGGGACTATGCAAACAGGATGCAATGATGTGATGGCCATCATCTCTCTGGCCAGTCAGGGAGTTATACACCCAAGACAAATATCCTCTTGCCCTTGGCTCTGAGCTATTTCCTTCTCTTTACTCTGTATCACACAGCCCGTGTAGATGAAGGTGCCCTCTAGAGATTGGCTGTCTACTCCTAAAATTGACTTTAGAGCTTTCTTAGCTTGAGTGGCAGTGACCTGTATCTCTGTATGTGAATTACCCAACTTTATTTCCAGCTCCATCTTTATATCAGATACCGAGGAATCTTTTTTGGTATCTAAAGGAGAAAAGGTGACTTAAATCTTTGACAGGTCCTTATAGCAAACAAAAAGCAGCTATATCTAGTGATCCATATGATGTGACCCCTTGTGAAGATCCCAGAGAGCATGTGTGTCCTCTCTTAAGGAGGAGTGGACTCCACCTGCTCCTGTGACATCTGTCATAGGATAAATGATGCAATATAACGACACAACAACTTGGTGACCTGGGCATGCTTAGGCTTCTGGAAACCAGAAACTACTTCAGCAGAGGATAAGGAAAACTACTCCCTGTAAATGAATTAGAGTCAGTAGGGATGGAGTTTGAGGGAGAAATAATTGATTGTGCTACGTGTTTGTGTCCATATGAGTCCCTTCTTCCTAACGACCATGTTAATGTGCTCATAAAAAGATATGGTGTAGGGGGGATGTGACTGTTCAGGCTGATTAGCATTTTATGGCAGAACTAAGTTCCCTGAGAAATGACTGGCTGAGTGGGCTGTTTTTACAATCCAGAAAACTTGGAGATGCTGAAAATGAGTTCATTTTCCCTATTTTGAGTGTTTAGTGTCTGTCCTGGTAGGGTATAAATCCTGGCAAGCTGGTTTAACCCTTGCTGTCCTCCTCCTGTTGTGGGTCCGGGAGTGAGTCAGATGAGCAAACAATAAGAGTTTGGCCCCAGCAAAGCCTTGAGGGCTAGGGGGCTTAGCACCACATGTCAGGTGTCACCATGCCTGCATGGTCAAAGGAGGCAGGAAGCTTTGGATTCATTGGCCAGAACAATGATGCTAGTGCCTATTGGCCAGTTGGATTTTCAAACTGAAGTATTTAAGGGGGATGATTTAGAAAACCACACATTTTTGCCATTGGAATGAACTGCCCAGGGAGGTGGTGTAGTCATCGTCCCTGGGGGTGTTCAGGAAAAGCCTGGACGAGGCACTTAGTGCCATGGTCTAGTTGACTGGATAGGGCTGGGTGATAGGTTGGACTGGATGATCTTGGAGGTCTCTTCCAACCTAGTTGATTCTATTCTATTCTATTCTATTCTATTCTACATTAGTCTTTCTGCACCTGCCTTGTCTGCAGGGAGCCTTCCTGCCTCTCCTCCTTTGCAGCTCATTAAAGGCAGCCACCTGTATGCAGCTAACACTAGTGGCTTAGCAGCATCTTCTTGCCTCTGCCTTAACTATTTCTATTTTACCCTGGGATCATCAGTGTGAGTTTGAAAGTGTCTTTGGTATAGGAGACTTACTGAGGGACCGAAAGCGTTGTGAATACATCTGCTGGAGTGAATGCCAAGACTCCATTGGCATAGTTAGAATTGTTCCTGTTCTCGCGTTCCTGTTTTCCAAGTTCTGATTGTTTAAACTGTTTAATTCCGTGCAGTCACTTCCTGGTGACCAAAAATCCAAAGCATCTCAGGGAATTTCCCCAATTTTTTAATATTAACAATAAAATTAATATATTAATAATAAAATTAATAGTGATAGAGGAATTAATATTAGTAATTCATAACGATTATTATTTTCTGATACAGTGTGTTAAAAAAACTATTTATTATTGACTTTTAAGAGTCCTATAACTCTCATGGAAACACAAAATGGTGAAGGAGTTTTGGGCTGATTGAGATGACTCCTAATGAGAAAGTGCAGGGCTGGCCACTGGGCTGACAGAAGTGCCCACAGCCAGCGACACACAGGTGACACCTTGGAGCCTCTTAGAATCATAGAATCAGTCAGGGTTGGAAGGGACCACAAGGATCATCTAGTTCCAACCCCACTGCCGTGCCCAGGGATGCCCTACCCTACATCAGGCTGGCCACAGCCTCATCCAGCCTGGCCTTAAACACCTCCAGGGACAGAGCCTCAACCACCTCCCTGGGCAACCCATTTCAGCCTCTCACCACTCTCATGCTGAACAACTTCCTCCTCACAGCCAGTCTGAATCTCCCCGCCTCCAGCTTTGTTCCATTCCCCCTAGTTCTGTCACTCCCTGATAGCCTAAAATGTCCCTCCCCAGCTTTTCTGTAGGCTCCCTTCAGATACTGGAAGGCCACAAGAAGATCACCTGGGAGCCTCCTCTTCTCCAGACTCAACAGCCCCAACTCTTTCATTCTGTCCTCATAGCAGAGCTGCTCCAGCCCTCTCATCATACTGGTGGCCCAAGGTACGAAGGTGAAGCAACTGTAAAGCCATCTCAGGTTTTAGTGAGTTTATGATCTGAGTCCTGGGAAATCTGTCACGGGTTTTTTTTTTCAAGCCCATTTGGTTTCACCTCAGCCCATTCTGGGAAAATCCAACCCAAGGGTCTCTGCACCACATTTCCAGAACCGGAAATGGAGATTGCAGAGCTCAAATCAGCCCAATATTATTACAGATGAAGCTTTTGAATTGCATTGATGCTGGTGCAAGGATATGAGGAGACAAAAGCCTCTTGAACCTACCAACCAGAGAACTAAATATCTTGGTCATACCCAGTCTCCCTCGATGCTTTGCTCTTCTGTGCCAGGGGAGATTCAGATTGGATATTAAGAGAAAAAACTGTGTACAGAAAAAGTGGTCAGGCATTAGAATAGATTGCTGTGCTAGTTTGAGCTTAGCTGGGATATTTTGGTGAGACGATTTAGAGGATAGGCTGTGAAAAGGAAACAATGGTGATGTCTACTGCACTCAGGCTTGCTGGGGTGTATAAGAAGAAGAACATAAATATAGATAGCAGAGTCTCTCTCTGGGCTTTTTGAGATGCACTTCTCTCTGTAACGTGTCTGACTAATCCTTCTGCTTCCTAACCTCCCTGGCCAACTCTTCAAACTCATCTTTGAACTTAAGGCAAAGTCTGGGGTAAGGTAGAAGGGTGGGAGGAAGATGGCAGGGTGGTTGGGTGCCCCTCCTGGGGATCCTGGTTTCTGGGAGGGCTGTTGTGTTTCTGTATTACTTTGTGTGATGGTTTGGCTGTTACACCCCCCAACCACTTTGGAAATGACCCAGACTAGGTTCAGTGGCTCTGGAAATTAGAATGAAGCTTTATATTTACAGCTTAGAACAATATACAAGCAGATATTTACAATATCTACAACTATAGACAGAGATATACAAGTTTAAAAGTAATACAGAAACACAACAGCCCCCCCAGAAACCAGAGTCCCCAGGAGGGGCTCCCAACCACCCTTCCACCTTCCTCCCATCCCTCTACCTTATCTTAGATCTTGCCTTATGTTTAAGGTAGTTTGGAGGGTCAGCCAGGGGGGTTAGGAAGCAGATGGATTAGTCACAGAGATGGCAGGTTAGGTTAGAGAGAAGTACAGCCTACAAAGCCCAGAGAGTGACTCTGTTATCTATATTTATGTTCTTGTTTTCATACGTCTCAGCAAGCCTATGAGTGCAGCAGACATCACCATTGTTTCCTTTTCACAGCCTGTAATCTAATTCTTCTCACCAAAACATTCTAGCTAGGCTCAAACTAGCACACTTTGTAACTTGTATATTTCCATATAGATTGTAAACACCTGCTTGTATATTGTGCTGAGCTGCAAATAAATCTTCATTCTTCAAATTTCCAGAGGCTGGATCTAGTCTGGGTGATTTTCCTAAGTGTGGGGGAGTGGGTAACACCCAAGCCATCACAGTTGCCCAGGGGAGATGGTGGAGTCAGTGTCACCAGAGGTGTTTAAGAAACACGTGAGCATGCACTTCAGGGCATGGTTTAATGACCACGGTGGTGTTAGGTGGACAGTTGGACTTGATTATCTCAGAGGTCTTTTCCAACTGAAATAACTCTGTGAGTCACTTTCAGTGAAATATTGACTCTGCTTTGCTCTTGTTCCAAACTCATGTGTACCATGGTTCTGTATTGTGTTGCAATGAGGCATGTGTGTTTTGTCTCCTGTGCTGGATGAACTGAATGCCCTTTGTTTGGAAAGAGATGAGGATTTCCTTAGGATGACATAATACCATGGATGTGTTTCCAAGCTTGCAACGGTCTGCGGTGTCTTCCTTGAGTCCCAAAGGCTGCTGGGCCAAATTTATGGCTGAGAGACAAGGTACAAACTGATAAATTGTGACAGCAGAAAAAAAAGAGCTTGAATTTGGCTTTAAATATGCCCTGGAGAGCACCAGCCTTTGCAGCGCTGGAAACATTACAAATAGGACTTTTGAGACTGGAAAACACCTTTTAAGATCATCAGATTCAACAGCACTGCCAGGTGACCACTAAACCAGGTCCCTCATCACCACCTCTACATATCTTAGAAATCCACCACTGCCTTGGCCAGCCTCTTTCAGGACTTGAGAAGCTTTTTGAGGAAGACGTTTTTCCCTTGTGTTTGATCTACACCTCCTCTGGTACAACTTGAGGCCATTTCCTCTTGTCCCATCACTTGCTACCTGGGAGAAGAGACAGACCCTCATCTCACTCTAACCTTCTTTCAGGAAGTCACAGAAAGCAAAGTTTTGCCTGAGTCTGCTTTTCTCCAGGCTAAATGATGTCTGTGTAAAGTGTCTGTTTCTCAGACCTGCGGAGCAGGTTCAAACAGCAGGGCTTTGTGAAGCAAGGCAAAGCTCCTTCTGCAAGGCAGTGAGCAGAGGGACTATGTGACGGCAAGCATTTATCCCATGTGGTCTGTGTTGTCTCCGGTGATGGAAAGGCTCCATCTGGTTAGAAGTCTCCATATATAACTGCTTATCATATAATGTCACTTGGAGGTCAATTTTTTTGTAAGGGACAGAAGTGACAGGTATTGAATACCCTAATGTCAAGAGAATAACAGGTTTTATGCCAAGAGATTTAGGGAAGTGAGAGAAGTGGTTTTCAGGGCAGATCAATTCTGTGAGTGAATGTGGTGTTGTGATGGAGAAGAGATGCAAGCTCAGCTGCAGTGGTGAATCTCAAAGGAAACTAGCAGAACAGGCAAGACAGAGCCTCTGTATGTGTGCACACATTCATACATTAACAGCAGAGATCTCTATTAATATTTAAAGGGTGGAGGTCAAGAGGATGGGGCTGGACTTTCTCAGTGGTGCCCAGTGATAGGACAAAGGGCAACAGGGGCGAACTTGAACACAGGAGATTTCACTTGAACTTAAGGAGAAAATTCTTTCTTCTGAGGGTGGCAGAGCACTGTAGCAGGCTGCCTGGTGGCTGTGGAATCTCCTTCTCTAGGGATTTTCAAAACCCACACAGATGTGTTCCTGTGCAACTTTCTCTAGGTGAACTTGCATTAGCAAGGGGTTTGGACTAAATGATCTCTGGAGGTTCCTTCTAACCCTTACCTGTCTGTGATTCTGTGATTTGGTTCTCTGACTTCATTCATGTAAGCTTGGGGCTTGGGTCTCTTTATGAATATACTGAAGACTGTGATGACAGAACTTCATAGAAAAGCTGCAAAGAGGCTTCTGGGCATTTGAAACAATCTTAAGTGCATATGCAGGTGAAAGGAGGACAGGAGCTATGTGAGATACTTGCAGGGAGACTTGAAAGTCTGTAAGACTCCCTCATTCATTTCCCTCCTTACTCCACCCTGGGGCTTGGCAAATCATTAAGGAAAAATGCAACTGCAGCAATGTATACTTCTCTCCTTCAGGGTACAAAATGTGCTCATTTCTTGTGCTGTCTTTTCCTTTGTCTAGAGACTTCTCTTCCCATTGTCCTGTCTGCTATCTTAAGGCCAATGGAATCCTTAGGTGCATTAAGAGGAGCGTGTCCAGTGTGTCCAGGGAAGTTCTCCTTCCCCTTTGCTCTGCCCTGGTGAGACTTCACCTGGAATGTTGCATCCAGTTTTGGGCTTCTCAATTCAAGAGGGAGAGGGTTCTACTTGAAAGAGTCCAGTGGTGGGCTACAAAGACGATTAAGGGGATGGAGCACATGTTCTGTGAGGAGAGATTGAGGGACCTGGGGCTTCTTGGTCTGGTGAAGGGAAGACTAAGAGAGGATCTAATAAATGTTTATAAACTAAGGCCTACAACTACCTAAAGGGAAGCTGTAGCCAGGTGGGGGTTGGGCTCTTCTGTCTCTGTCAAGGCACAAACCTGGCCACATCTCTGCCTGCTCAGATGGTTGAGATTTTCACTCCCTGGCCATGTCTCTGCCTGCTCAGATGGCTGAGATTTTCACTCCCTGGCACAAATACTGACTGGAATATTCACCTCCTGTGTGGCACCAGGGCTGCCTCACCATCAGCTTCATTCTCCTACCAGCCTGAACTGTGAAGCTGCTTTGGGCAGAGCCAGCAAAGAAGCCCCAGGACTGGTGGCAGCTCTTGGATGTGATGGGAGCATCCCCTGCTGTTGCCTCCCCAAGGTTGCACAGCCCTGGTGAGGAACCATCACCACAAGATGTCACCCAAACTCTTCGCCCAAAGCCCCCCCTCAGGACTGGGCACAGTCTGCCTAGAGGGGTCCCCCCAACCCTTCCAGAGTGCCCTGACCTCACCACCTCATCTACTGCAACAGCAGAAGAGACCAAGCTGCATCTCAGACCAGCATCTTCCTGTTGCCATGGAAACCCCCTGGCTGCAGCATCCCACAGGTGGACCATGGGATGCTCAGCACAGTTCAGCAGGACCAACCCTGATGGGTCCAATCCTGAACTCCTTCATAGACTGGAATCATAGAACTGTCTGGGTTGGAAAAGACCTCCAAGATTGGGTCCAACCATCAGCCCAACACCACCATGGCCACTAAATCATGTCCCCACCTGCCATGGCCACACATTTCTTGAACATTCCCAGGGATGGGCACTCCACTGGAATGGGCTGCCCAGGGAGGTGGTGGAGTCCCCATACCTGGAGGGGTTCAAGAAAAGCCTGGATGAGGCAGTTAGTGCCATGGTCTGGTTGATTGGACAGGGCTGGGTGTTAGGTTGGACTGGATGAGCTTGGAGGTCTCTTCCAACCTCCTTGATTTTGGGATTCCATCACTTCCCTGGGCAGCCTGTTCCAGCTGACCACTCTTGCAGCAAAGAAGCTTTCCCTCATCTCCAACCTAACCCTCCCCTGGCACAGTTTCAGACCATTTCCTCTCCTTCCATCACCTGATTCTAGGCAGAAGAGCCCAAGCCCACCTCACTGCAGCCTCCTTTCAGGGAGCTGTAGAGAGCAGTGAAATCTCCCCTCAGACTCCTCCAGACAGCAAGCAACGGCAGCTGAGGACCAAGGGCAAGTCTGCAGGGAGAGGACACCTGTGGGATTCAGCAAGGCCAAGGTTAGGGACCTGTGATCAACACAGAGCCACTTCTCTGGGGCTGCAGATCAACCTAAGAGCCACAAATTCCCAGAGAGCCAGCAACAGAACAAGGGGAC
>WAAF01015158.1:0-12915 GCA_013400475.1 Tricholaema leucomelas
CCCCGTAGATGTTGCAATATTGAAAGGTTGAAAGGTAGTTCTTTATAGGAAAAAGGTAAGTGTTTTGTTTTCTTTTTCTTTCTTTTTTTTTTGGTTGGGTTGTTTTGTTGGTGTTGTTTGGTTCGTTGTTTTTTACAGGTGTGCTAAACATATTTTCAGTCAAGCAAAAGGAAACTTCATTAAACAGGATGAACTTTTCACTATTATACAGAACCTGTTAGTTATCATATTAAGACTGTTTTGGTTAAAGTAACCATATGTATAATATTTTAAAGGATTATCTATAAATGAACACTATGAGAACACCTCAACTGAAAAAAATGTCATCTCTGTCATGATATTTTCATTTTTTTTTAATACTTTATTGATAAAGGTCAGCATTGATGGCTTGGTGCAGCAGTATACACATACACAAAATCTCCGACATATATTGGCATTTGGTCAAAAGAAGTAGAATCTGTTTAATACTTAAGGTGAGTACACTTGTAGTACTGCTATCAATAATTCCTTTTGAATGTCAATAAAATGAATGTCTATGTCATTGAAGGTATTAAGATTGATGATTTAGTGACATTCATAAAGGAAAGAAAAAGTGGGTTTCTTCTTAAATGAGGTGGGAGATACAGTTACAGATGATGCAGAGATGGTGGAATTACTGAGTGCCTTAATTTTTGTTGCTAAGACCAGCCCTTAGGAATTTCAGACACTGGAGGTAAGAAAGCAAAACTAGAGGGAGGAATTCTCCATTAGTCAGTGAGGTTTGGGTTAAAGATCATTTGGATGCAATAAAAATGCACAAATCATAGAATCATAGAATCATGGTTTAGGTTGGAAGGGACCTCAAGGATCATCCAGCTACAACCCCCTGCCATAGGCAGGGACACTTCCCACTAGAGCAGGCCGCTCAAGGCCTCATCCAGCCTGGCCTTAAACGCCTTCAGGGAGGAAGCATCCACAACCTCCCTGGGCAACCCGTTCCAGTGTCTTACCACTCTCACTGTAAAGAACTTCCTCCTAATATCCAGTCTGAATCTCCCCTCTTCCAGCTTAAATCCATTCCCCCTCATCCTGACATTACTAGACCTTGTAAATAGTCCCTCCTCAGCCTTCCTGTAGGTTCCCTTCAGATACTGGAAAACTACTATAAGGTCTCCTTGAAGCCTTCTCTTCTCCAGGCTGAAGAGCCCCAACTCTCTCAGCCCTGTCCTCATAGCAGAGGTGCTCCAGCCCTCTGATCATCTTCATGCTCTCCTCTGGACCCGCTCCAGCAGTTCCATGTCCTTTTTGTGTTGGGGGCTCCAGAACTGCACACAGTACTCCAGGTGGGGTTTGACGAGAGCAGAGTAAAGGGAGAGAATCACCTCCCTTGCCCTGCTGGCCACACTTCTCTTGACGCAGCCCAGAACACGGTTGGCTGTCTGGGCTGCATGTGCACACTGCCGGCTCATGTTGAGCTTTTTGTCAACCCAGACCTCCAGGTCCTTTTCCTCAGGGCTGCTCTCCAGCCATTCACCACCCAGCCTGTATCTGTGCCTGGGATTGCACCAACCCAGGTGCAGGACCTTACACTTGGCCTTGTTAAACGTCATGAGGTTGGCCTGGGCCCACCTCTCCAGCCTGTCCAGGTCCCTCTGGATGGCATCCCTGCCCTCCAGCAAGTCAGCTGTGCCACACAGCTTGGTGTCATCTGCAAACTTGCTGAGGGTGCACTCAATTCCTCTGTCCATATCACTGACAAAGATGTTAAAGAGCACTGGTCCCAGCACTGACCCCTGAGGAACACCACTTGTCACCGGTCACCAGGTGGACATTGTGCCATTGATCACCACTCTCTGCATGCGACCACCCAGCCAACTCCTTATCCAGTGAGTGTTCCACTCATCCAGTTTGTGCTTTTCCAGTTTGGTGACCAGGATGTCATGTGGGACAGAGTCAAATGCCTTACTCTGGTCCAGGTAGACGACATCAGTTGCCCTTCCCCTGTCCATTGTAGCTGTGACTTCATCATAAAAAGCCACCAAATTTGTCAGGCATGAATTGCCCTTGGTGAAGCCATGCTGGTTACCGCCAGTCAGCTCTGCTTGGTTTTCCATTTGCTTTTGCAGAGTCTTCAGGAGGGTCTGCTCCATGATCTTTCCAGGCACAGAAGTAAGACTGACTGATCTGTAGTTTCCAGGGTCATCCTTTTTCCCCTTCTTGAAATCCATAGACCCTGATGAGGAGCATCCATGAATGCTGAGGGAGGTGGCTGATGTTGCTGTACCACTCAATGATTTACATCACAGAGAACGGGGAGGTGCCTAAGGATTTGAAGAGGGCCAGTGTCACTCTGGTCCTCAAAAAGGGCAAGAAGGAAGAGCTGGGCAACTACAGACCAGTCGGCCCCACCTTCATCCCTGGAAAGGAATGGAGCAACTTGCTCTGGAGCCTGTTTTTAACCATATGAAACAAAACAGGGTTATCAAGAGTAACCAGTATGGATTCATTACGAGTAAATCTTGCCTGATTAATCCAATCTCCTTCTACGAAGGCATGGACAAATGGATAGATGAAGGAAGAGCAGTTGACATTGTCTATCTTGACTTCAGCAAATCTTTTGACATCATCTCCCACAACAACCTCTTACGTAAATTCAAGAAAAGTGGGTTAGATGAGTGGACAATGAGGTGGATTGGAAACTTTGTCAACAACAAAATTCAGAGAGATGTGATTAGTGGAGCATAATCTGCTTGGAAGCCTGTGACAAGTAGTGTTGCCCAGGAATCAGTACTACATCTGGTTTTGTTCAATATCTTCATCAATAACCTGGGTGAGTGGATTGCATGACCCTCAGTAAGTTTGCTGATGATATAAAACTGGGCATCAAGGGTGACACATTGGAAGGCTGTGATGCTATCGAATGAGCTCTGAACAGGGTGGAGAGCTAGGCGAAGGTGAACCTCATGAAGTGCGCTAAGGACAAGTTCAGACCACTGCATCTGGGAAGGAATTACACTAGGCACCAGTACAGACTAGAGGTCATCCTGCTGGAAAGCAGATCCATGGATAAAGACCTCGGAGCCTTAGTGGACAGCAAGCTATCCATGGGACAGCAATGTGGCCTTGTGGCAAAGAGAGCCAATAGTATCTTGGGGTGCATTAAGAAAAGTGTGTACAGCAGGTCTAGGAAGGTTTTCCTCCCTCTCCACTCTGCCCTGATGAGATGATACGTGGAATAGTATGTCCAGTTTTGGTCTCTCCAGTTGTTGCAGGAGGGGTATTCTGCCACCTACACCAATTGTGACAGAGGGCAGAAATTAACTGAATGCGAGAGGATATTCTATGAAAATACATAATTTATTAACTTCAATATTCTGAACTCTCACCATCCCCAACCACTGAATTTTAATATTTGTTTGATAACACAGTTATAGAAGACATTCTAGGAATAATATCAAACAGTAACTTGTTAATAACTAGCAAACAATTCAAACTATAAACAGAGAGAGGAAATTTCCCCATGGCTAAATGCTGCTTGGGGTCAATATGCTGTTTGCTCAGTAAATGGGCTGGAGCTCTTTCTGCAATAGCAGGAGGCAATAGAAATTACAGAGGCATTAAAGCATTTACTCACAAATTCTTATTAATTGTCAATCACCCTCCGGGGCTACATCACAGCCTACGTAAGTGTCCAATCTTGAGGAACTCTGCCCGTGGACTTTGAGGCTGGAATTCTCCCTGCTTCAGGGGGAAAGGATGAATCTTCCCAGCTTCTGGGGAAAGGACAGTCTCTGACTTGTTCTCCTGGCTTCTTCTGGATGCTCTGTCCAGGGATTCTTAGGCAGTACTTTCAGGTGCAGAGGCAGGATGTCATGCAGTCTCAGCATGGTCTCACACTGGCCATACAGGCCAATCACGTGTAGACAACCCAGGGTCTGCTCCTGGTAACTCGGCGGCAGTGGGGTTTACCAGGCAGTCACAAGGCAGTGGGCATGCAATAGGGTACACGGCTGCATGGGAGATTGAGCTCCATAGATACAGGCAGGCTTAAGCATAATAATGAGAGTGAGTGAGCGAGCACATTGTTTACCTGTGTGCTTCTATTTATCAAATGTGGGCTGAGATTAATGGCCCATTGGCCACCAAAATGACCAACCAGCTTGGCAGTCAGCCAAACCTTACCGTAATAGGGAAAAGCCACAGACCTGGACCTTCCAATTATGGGAATCACATGGGTCTTACACTAGGCAGGCACGAGCTGGATATGTGGGGCTTACACAATCACATTACACAACCTAAAGCCTGGGCAGGCCAGACTTTATGGCACCAGGCCTATTATGCCCCTTTGTGCTTGTTTATGTGTTTACCTCTGTTTATGGGCAGAAAAACAGGTCCAGGCAGGGCAAGGCATGAATAAGCCTATTTGGGCCTATGGGCCCTCCATGACACCAGTTCAAGAGAGACAGGGATTTATTTACTGGAAAGAGTATAACAGAGAGTGTCAAGGATGATTGCAGGACTGGAACATCTCCCCCACAAAGAAAGACTGAAAGAACCGGAGCAGTTCAGTCTTGAGAAGAGAAGGCTGAGAGAGGATCTTATCAACATCTATAAATATCTGAGGATGTCAAATGAAGGCACCAATCTCTTTTTGGTGGTGCCCAGTGATAGGACAAGGAACAATAGATTCAAGCTAGAACACAGGAGGTTCCACCTCAACACAAGAAGATGCTTCTTTACAGTGACATTGACGGAGCACTGGAACAGTCTGTCCAGAGAAATTGTGGAGTCGCCTTCTCTGGAAACTTTCAAAACCTGCCTGGATAGGTGATCCTGCATTGGCAAGGGAGTTGACTTAATGATCCTGTCACGGAGGGGGATTCTTTTCTTACTGTCCGTTTGTGGCGAAGGGGAGAAATCAATTGGTGCGAGATAGTTGTATAAAAATATATATTTATTAAGCTCAATATACTTAACTTTCAACACCCCCCAACCACTACATTTAATATTAAAATAGATTCATTCACGGTTATGAAAGACCTTATGGGAAATATATCACAATAAACGGCTTACTGGTAACTATATTACAATGACTAGCATAGAACTATTAACAGAGAGAGTTTTCCCCGCTGTTGCTGCCGCTTGGGGTCTATATAGTATTTGCCCAGCAGAGTGGGCTGCAAGGTTTCTGCTCTGTGGCAGGGACAATAGAAATTGAAGAAGCATTTACTCACAATTAGATTAATTATAAGTCACCCTCCGGGCTACGCTACAGCCCATATAAAACGTCCAACTCCTTAGGGTCTCCGCCCGTGGACTCTGAGGCTGGAATACTCCCGGCTTCAGGGGCAATAGTCTCTGCCTATAGCTGCTGGGTCCCTCCGGCTGCTGCTTCCAGGGAACTCATAGGCAGGATTTACTGGCGGGTCAGAGGAATACGATCCTGTGCAGACAAATAGGTCTGCTCCTGGTATCTCGTGGCTATGGCACACACCAGGGAATAAGGCAATGGGCGTTCAGTGGGATGCACGGCTGCATGGGGAGTCTGAACTCCGTAATGACAGGCTTAAGTGAGTGAGTCCACCGTCGAGCAAAAGAGGAACGCTGCCACGTGAATGCATGTCTATTTATTAACTGTGGGCCGAGATCAATGGTCTCATTGGCCACCAATAACCAATCAGGCTTGCAGTCAGCCGACCTTGCCATTATAGACAAAGAGCCACAGGCCTGGACTTTCCAAATATGGGGCTCACATGGGCCTAGCACATGGCAAGCGTGAGCTGCTCATGTGGGGGCTTACACAACCTAAAGCCTGGGCAGGCCAGACTCCACGGCTCCAGGCCTGTTGAGTCCCTCTGTGCTGGCCATGTGCTCACCCCTGACTAAGAGCAGGAAAAACATGTCCAGGCAAGGCAAGGCATATGCAAATCTGTTTTTGGGCCTATGGGCCCTCTATGACAGTCCCTTCCAAACTCTAACATTCTATGATTTTGTTAAGACAGAACCACAGTGACTATTTGCATGTGCATGACTGCATGCATTATCTCTAATATCTAACCAGAATTTTTAATGTGAATGTTTGGAAACAGATACAAAGACAAAGGCTAGAAATAATTTTTTTGTCCATACAAACAGAATTTTATTTGGTTGTGTCCATACAAACAGGAGTTTGTACTGAATATAATTAAGACATGTTTCCATCTCTTCCATTACTCTATAAAAATGCTGTGTATTCACTGATAAAATACATAAATCCCTATAATTTAGTTACCAGAACTTAAAATATTTGCTCTTATCAGTGTTTACTTCATTCCTCCATTTTCTTTTCAGGAAGGTAATCTTGCTTACAGGACAGATACAGCTAAAGTTTATGACAAAAATTATGACTGCAGTAAATGAAAAGGAACTGCCAGGGTCAGGCTACTTCACTGAGTTTTAGTTACTATGTTCCAGATAGTTTAAAATTATAAGTGTCAAAGCACCCCGGATAGCCAGCTAGCCATAATCGCTACGATTTTCCCAAATACTCCAGAAAATTACTCATCTGGTTTGCCTGGATTCTCCAGTTTCATTTGAGTAGGGTGCTTATTGTCTGAAATGGATGATGTATGTCAGCCTTGAAATGTGTAATAGAACAGTGCTTCACATATCCATGCAATTCTTTTCTACAGATAAGACAGCTACAGCAAACCCCGGGAACAAGGGTATAGCAAGCCACCCATCAGAAAGCGATCGGCAGTAGTGTAATGTACAATGACTACAGTAGTGTACAGTTGTGTATAACCTTACATTCTTGCAATGACTGTAGACTCTTGGATGCCTTTAAGATTGGTAATTTTCATTATTTAGGGCTTTAAAATGTGAAATAAAATACTAAATTTTGTCTTGTTTTTTCGAAGAAGGAGGATTATAGCAAAATAATGTCAGCTCTCCAACATACTTTTCAGTTAATTCCAAAAGAAATCTCTACATCTATGTAATACAATAAAGAACTGACAATCCTATTTTATCCCACGGTATTGTTGGGGAGGGGAAGTAAATCCAAAAGAAACAAAGTTAGACAATTCAAAAAACAAACCCCAAACATTTAGATATTAACTATTTCAGACAAAAAGTTTAAAAAAAAAAAAAAAATCAAACCTAAGCTTCAAATTCGAAAAGTTTGACAGGGTTTATAAAACTCAAACCACATCAAGTTCCAGATTGCAGAGAAGAAAAAAACAAGTAGGTTAAACAAAGAACGTGCTAAAAATGGCATTTATTTATAATGTAACTTTACATATTTGAAAAATTTGAGTCTTATTTTTTTAGTCAATTATTTTCTACATTTGTTGTTGTCCTGAAAAGAGGAAATAACTACACTTAGTTTCAGAAATTTTAGAAGCATGTTATTTAATGTGAAATCCAAATATTTTGATGGTTGTAATTGCCTGGAATAATATCCAAAGATTATAAAACCAAACAGACTGTCTCTTTGCCTCACTTTCTCTGAAGGAGCACAGGCATTTGCATAGTCCATGTAATTTTAATGATACAGTTACCAATTAAAACACTAGGAACTATGGTGTTATAGGAAGCTGCACCCTTGCTAGTATACCCTGATACTCTGATGAGCCTGATAGGACTAGTCTGCCAAAGAGATGTCTTACTTCTCGTATGAAACTTCTTCACCATGACCTAGCCACAAGATTCTGCAAAGAGCAAAATCACACATGCAGAACCTAGAATAGAATAGAATCAACGAGGTTGGAAGAGACCTCCAAGATCATCCAGTTCAACCTAGCACCCAGCCCTATCCAGTCAACTAGACCATGGCAATAAGTGCCTCATCCAGTCTTTTCTTGAACACCTCCAGGGACGGTGACTCCACGACCTCCCTGGGCAGCCTATTCCAAAGGCAAATCACTGTCTCTGGGAAGAACTTCCTCCTAACATCCAGCCTATACCTCCCCTGGCACAACTTGAGAATGTGTCCCCTTGTTCTGTTGCTGATTGTCTGGGAGAAGAGACCATCCCCCACCTGGCTACAACCTCCCTTCAGGAAGTTGTAGACAGCAATGAGGTCACCCCGGAGCCTCCTCTTCTCCAGGCTAAACAACCCCAGCTCCCTCAGCCTCTCCTCATAGGNCTGGACTCAATCTCCTCGTCCAGATCATCAATAAAGATGTTGAAGAGGACCAGGCCCAGCACTGATCCTTGGGGAACACCACTAGTGACTGGCTGCCAACTGGATGTGGCACCATTCACCACAACTCTCTGGGCTCGGCCTTCCAGACAGTTCCTGACCCAGCACGGAGTGAATCTGTCCAAGCCATGAGCTGCCAGCTTGGCTAGGAGCTTGTTGTGGCAGACATTGTCAAAGGCTTTGCTGAAGTCCAGGTAGACTACATCCACAGCCTTCCCCGCATTCACCAGGCAGGTAACCTGATCATAAAGGGAGATCAGGTTGGTGAGACAGGACTCTCTGCTACCCGGTGGAAGTCTGAATGTGCAGACATCTGAGTATCACATATCCCCCAGGAAATGCTCTGCCCTTGTGAATTCTGTCTATATACAACCCGTTTTTACATATTTATACATATACAAATATGTGTGTGCTAGTCTGTGTATGTAGAAAAATAGAACTGTTTCCATTGTGAAAGACCTTTAAGATCATCAAGTTCAACCATTGACCTGAGACTACCATGGCCATTAAATCATGTCCCAGAGTGCCATGTGTACCATTTTTTTTTAATGCTTCCAGGTTCAGTGACTCAAATCACCTACACGGGCAGCCTGTTACAGTGCTTGACCACTCTTTCAGCAAAGATTTTTTTCCTAAAATCCAATCTAAATCTCTCCTGACACAATTTGAGGCCATTTCCCGTTGCTCAATCATTGGATACTAAGGAGAAGAAATCAACCACCACCTCTCCACGACATCCTTTCAGGTAGTTGCAGAGAGCAGTAAGGTCTTCTCCCTCCACCTCTTCTCCAGACTAAACAATCCCAGTTCCCTCAGCCACTCCTCATAATAGTTGGTTTCCAGGCCCTTCAGCAGCTGCACTGCCCTTCTATAGACATACTGCAGCACCACAGTATCTTTCTTGTGGTGCGGCAGCCAAAACTGAACAGTCTTCAAGGTGCATATACACATAGACATATACATAACTTCAAGCATGCAACATATCATCCCAAGGCTGACAAGGGCCTTTCTCAAATGTGTTGTTCTCTGCCGGGTTGAGGCTACAGATGGAATAGAAGATGAAACACAGAATGACTTCTCTGGCAGAAATCTTGTTACAGCAAGAGAAGGGCACAGGGTGAATCAATTCTTCCAGATGCTTTGTAGAAAGGCAATTTATGAGGAAGAGAAAAATAAAGCGGCAGAGAAGCTTGAGGAGAGAGGAAAAAATAAGCAGCCTTAATTTTCTTCTGACACTAAACAGTATGTGAAGGATTGTAGCTGCTGTGAGAAAAGGAAATCGCGAAGTAGAGAAGAGTGAGATATCTCCAGTATGGCTGAGAGTATTTGGAACTTTAGAAGATAACAACTAAAATCCTAATAAAGGTTTGGAAGTGTAACTGTGACAAGCAATGGCAGTTGTTACTGTTTTACAGAATTCACTTAATGTGCAAGTTGTTAAAAAAAATTGTTTAAAAAGAAGTGACTCCAGGAGTGGCATCTGGGGACAGACAGTCTACAACTGAAGTGGAAAAAGTAAGGTAAGGTGAGAGATGAGGGAATTTGGTTTGGTTGAGAGTAAAAACATAAAATTGAAAGATGAGAACTGTAGGGAAAACGAAACCATCCAAATCTAATGTTTGCTCAACAAATTCACCTTATTGCAAAGTAGAAGACAAAACTCTATGCCTTCATGCAGCAGAAAGGAGTGCACTTTTGAGTTTCATATGGAAGTTTGTCAGTCCTTCACCAGCTTCTTTGTCCTTCCCTGAAGATGTTCCAGCACCTAAATGCCCTTCTTGCAGTTGCCCCAAAAAGGAAGACAGTTTCCAAGGTGCAGCCTCACCAGTGCCAAGTACAGGGGGACAACCGTTTCCCTGCTCCTCTGGTCACACTATTCCTGATATAGGCCAGGATGCTGTTAGCTTTCTTTGCCACCTGAGTACATTGCTGGCTCATCTTCAGAGGCCTGTTAACCAACATACCCAGGTCCTTGTCTGCTGGACAGCTTTCCAACCACTCTCCCACAAGCCTGTTACGTTGTCTGGGATTATTGTGACCCAAGTGCAGGACCTAGCACTTAGCTTTGTTAAACATCGTATTATTGACCTTGGCCTATCAATTCAGTCTGTACCATTTGCAGAGCCTTTCTACCGTCCAACAGATCAACACTTAGTGTCATATGCAAGCTTGCTGAAGGTGCACTCAGTCCCCATATCCAGATCATTGTTAGAGACATTAAACAAGACTGTTGCCAAAAGTTAGGCCTGAGGAAAACCACTAATGATCAGCTGCCAACTGGATATAATTCCATTCACCACTACTTTTTGGGCTTGGACATCCAGCTAGTTTTTAATCCAGCAAAGAGTCCATCCATCCAAGCCAAGTAACCAAAGCCTTTACTGAAGTCCAGATGAACAACAATCACAGCCTTTCTCTCATTCTCTGAGTCACCCTGTTAAAGAAGGAGATCAGGTTTGTCAAACAAGATCTGCCCTTCATGAATTTGTGCTGACTGGGACTGATAACACATTGCATAATGGCACTCAAGATATCTGCTCTATGACTTTCCTTGGCAGTGAGGTCATACTGACAGGTCTGCAGTTTCCTGAGTCCTCTTTCCAGCCCTTCTGGTAGAATGGAACCACATTTGCCAGTCTCCAGTCATCTGGAACCTCTCCAGTTATTCAGGACTGATGACAAATGATGGAAAGTGACTTGATAAACACTTCCGCCAGATCTCTCAGGATACTTTAGTGTATGTTATCCTACCTCATATATTTGTATGTGTCTTTATGGTTACTAGTCACCTCCTCTTGAATTATGGGGGTGTGCTAGTTTGAACCTAGCTGGGATATTTTCGTTAGAAGAATTAGATTATAGGCTGTGAAAAGGAAACAATGGTGATGTCTACTTCATTCATAGGCTTGCTGAGATGTACAAGAACAAGAGTATAAATATAGATAAGAGAGTTTCTCTCTGGGCTCTGGGGCTGCATGAACTTCTCTCTAACTTAACCTGCCATCTGTGTGACTAAACTTTCTGCTTCCTAACCCCCCTGGCCAACCCTCCAAACCCACCTTTGAACACAAGGCAAAGTCTGGAATAAGGTAGAAGGGTGGGGAGAAGGTGGAAGGGTGGTTGAGAGCTTCTCCTGAGGACTCTGGTTTCTGGGAGGGGTGTTGTGTTTCTGTATTACTTTTTAACTTGTATATTTCTACATATATTGTAAATATCTGCTTGCATATTGTGCTAAGCTGTAAATATAGATTCATTCATTCAATTTCCAGTGGCTGAGTCTAGTCTGGATGATTTTCTTAAGTGTGGGGGGCAGGTAACACCCAAACCATCAGAAGGGTGTTCATTATACTTCTGTCTTCTTGATCTGTAATTAATGGTTCTCAAGTTGTGAGTCTTCCACACTTCTCCATCACTACAGGTTCTTACAGCTCTAAAAACATGTTAACTAGTTTTCCTAGTATTTTGCTCTCCTAAGCAACCAACCATTCCATTTCAATTGCAGATTGACTAGCTTTTTACTATCTATGCTTGCCATTGCTAAAAACTAATGCCAATGTCTAAAGCTCCATGCCAGTACTGAAAGCACAATCAATGAGGTCCAAGATGTGTCACAAGACCATCTACTAACATGCCACAATTTGAGGATTATTCCTATGCACAGTGATGATTATGATTGTATGGTCTATCTCAGTCCTCTGGAAGACTAATCACCTACACTTCTACAGCAGATATCATCATCACGGTTACATAGAAAAAGAAAGCACAACAACAGTAGTTAAACACTCAAGTACTTGCTCTTGCACTTTAGAGCTCTACAGAAGGTGCTCAGCTGATTATTGCTGCAGTTTTGGATGGCAGCACTCTGATTTACAGACAGAACTCACATACTGATCATTTTATCTCAGAGAATGGCAAGCTGTGACACAAAGCTAGACTGAGTAATTAACAACAAGAATCTCATGCTTGTTTTGTCACATGGGTTATGCATGTTGGACTACTTCTTAAGCTGCATTTAAAAGTGGACTTGATACAGAATGCTTAATCTCACTGTTAATGTCTTGACCTTTGCCATGTTTATTAGAATACTTTTATTCTTGGGTTTTTATCTAACTTATTTGAAAGTGCCCTGACAATATATTTAATTCAGACATACCATTAAACTATCATTGATAGTTGTTTTATTTCATTCTTTGTGCCTATGCACGTGCCTACAAGTATGTTTCATCAAAAATCCCTCTGCTCAGTGGCCTGTTCTGACTAAGAACCAGGAATAATTCAGAAAAACACCACCATTTAATAAATTCAGAAATTCATAATCAGGGATACATCCAAGGTCTGACTTTATGTATTTTAAACTCTAGCATCCCTTCTACCTTATATTCTTCCTTTTGTCATTGTTTTCTCTGCAGCTATTTTAATTGCCATCCTCACTGCCAAAAAGGTCCACTTAGAAACTAATGTGTATCTATTGGGCCCACTTTCAGAGTCTTTGTTTAGAGAAGGAACAAGTAAGACCTGCCCACTGTAAATGAAGATCATGTTCGTGAGCACCTAAGGAATCTGAATGTGTACAAATCCATGGGGCCTGACGAGATCCACCCACGGGTCCTGAAGGAAGTGGCAGATGAAGTTGCTAAACCACTGTCCATTGTGTTTGAAAGCTCATGGCAGACTGGTGAAGTTCCTGCTGACTGGAAAAGGGCTAACATAACACCCATCTTCAAGAAAGGGAAAAAGGATGACCCTGGAAA
>WAAF01015159.1:0-83242 GCA_013400475.1 Tricholaema leucomelas
GCTGGGGGCACAGCTCTGCATGCCCGCAGTGCTGCCCCTTTTGCCAACCAGCTGCTGTTGGCTGTGAGGCTTGGGACAAGGGACAGTGCAGAGCCACCTGCCAAGGTCTGCATGCCCAGATTCGGTGTGCAGCAGCAGCTGCTGCAGGTCTGCCCTGGGCTCCAGCAGCAGGGAACTCTGTCGTGTCCTCCCCTGGCAGCGCAGCGCTGCCAGGCTGCTGCCTTCAAGGGGCTGCTCTTGGGGTCCCCCTTGCTGCAAAGTGCCTGGCAGGTAGCAGTTGCCCTGGGCTGGGCAGGGCAGGAGGGCCATGCTCGCTCTGCCTTGTCCCCACCAAGCTTGCTCTGCTCCTCCCTGCAGGAGCAGGCCAGGGGCAGAGACTCAGCCCTCAGGGCCTGTTCTCCCCAGGCTGGCCTTGGCCTTCTCCTTGCCCCCAGCTTGCAGGCCTGAGCTGCACTTTGGAGCTGGGCTGCAGAGGGTGGGGAGATGCCTCCTGGCAAACAGAGCTGTGCTTTGGAGTGCTGAGGAGGAAGGAGCTGGAGTGGGGCTGTGCCAGAGGCTTAGCAGTGTTAAGAGGCTGCAGTGCCCCTGTCCTTCCCTGGTGCCTACACACACACCTCCCTCCCTGCTGCCACCCCAGGGCCCTGTGGCAGAGCTGCCTGCCCACAGCTTGCCCACCCCAAGGGACCACCTGCCCCAGGCCCAGAGGCAGGGCATGCAGCTGTCCCTAGCCTGCCTCTAGCTGCTTGCACAAGGGCCTGGCCTGGCACCAATCTGCTGCCCTGCTCCTAGGACAGCTCCTGAAAGGCAGCAGGTGAGCAGGGGCTCAGGAGACCCCAGTGAGGGCAGAGGAGCTGCTGTGGCATTTGTTGCTTTACAACTGGGCACACTTTGCTCCTGCACGGAGGCTGCTCCCACTGCCAAGGCATGGGCAGGGCTTGGCACAGGCACCTGGGTGCCGCTGGGCACTCTGCATTCCAAAGCCATCCGTGGAAGCAGCAGCCCCAAGCCGTGGAGCAGGAAGCTCTGTTTTGCTTCAGGCCATGGAGAAGGCTGCTGCAGTAAGAGGGGATGTGCCTAAAGCCTTCATCTTCCAACCCTGAGCCAGCAGGTTAGCAGAGCTGCTCCAGGTTCCCTGGGGCTCTTCAGGCCTTCCACCAAACCAACCAACAGAAACCAACCCCAGCCCCAGGAGGGGAGGAAAGAGCCTTTGCCATTAGCAAAACCAAAGCAGGAGCCCAGGGCACAGCAGAGGCCGTGGCTGAGGCCCAGAAACAGAGGAGGCAGCTCTGGTGCCCAAGCAGTGCTCCCTGTGCTGAAGCTGCCCTGTGCCCAAGCTGCCATTGCTGCCACAGCTGCAGCCTCAGTGCCATGGAGCTGCAGCTCCCTTCTGTACCTGCCAGGCAGAGCCTGGCTGCAGTGCCCTTGCATTGGCTTTTGTCTCCTCTCTCTCACTTCCTATTCTCCACCTGTCCACTTCAGCTCGTTCTAGGAGGGGGGTCTGTCCCTCCTGTCACACTGCTTTTGGTCCTGCCCTGTGTGAGGACTTTCCTTTGGGGAGTAACCAATAAATGCAGGACCTGTTTGTGAGGAGCTGCTGCAGGACTCCTGTTTGCAGCTGCTTGTGCACAAGTTGGCATCTTCCTCTTCTCTCTTGCTCTCCTTTGCCCTTTGGGAGTAAGGAGGAGTCCCACTGGAGATGCTCAGCACGGCAGGTGACTCAAGACACCTTCCCCTACCTTCCCAAAAGGGACTCGAGGAAGCCTGTACTGGGGTCAGCTGCTGGTGAGCAGCAGGGCCTGGCCCCAGGCACGCCCTGACAGGTTGGTGCCAGCCAGAGGCAGAAATTGCAGGAGGGGACAAGTGGTGTCTGAGGTGTTTGTCACAGGGCTCAGTGCTGGCAGGGAAGCTGCTCAGGACTGTTGCTTGGAGAGGTTTCTGAAGTGCTGCCAGGAGGATTTCCCCCAGGGCATGCCTAGCATCCATGCCCATGGCAGCGCTGCTGCCCCCTTGGCACTGCAAGGGCAGCTCTTTGCAGTGGCCTCACTGCTTTGGGGCTTTGCCCATTCTGTCCCTCAGGCACTGAGGCTGCTCCTTGGAGGAAGGAGGTTTGCAGCTGCCCCTGCACTGCTGTGCCGGGGTTGGTGGTAGTCAGCAGACACTGCCTAACCCCCACAGCTCAGGAGTCCAAGCAGGGCCAGCTCAACTCCTGCTCCCAGCCCCACATTTCTGCTTGATTGGTTCCTGCCCTTCTGTTTGACTCTTTCCCTGCTGTACAAGTAGAGCTGGCACTGATACCCAATAACTCAACGGTGCCTCTCCATGCTCCAGACCCTTCTCCAGCTTTGATATCCTTCTCTGGACCCGCTCCGGCCTCCTCATTGTCCCCCTGAAGTGACTCCAGGACACAATTCCTGCCCTGCTCCTGCAGCTCCAGGCCAGGATGTCTGCAGGAAGGGGCAGTAAGTGTTCAAGAAAGCCAGTCTGGGCAAAAGCAGCAGCAGCAGGATGAGCCCAGAGCTCTGCTCCTTTCCACCCCATGCTCCCTTTTCACATGATCAAGGAATAGGAGAGAGAAGGAACAGACACAGGTGTGGGCTGCTGCAAGCTCCCTTCCAAACCACCCAGCTGCCTGGCACCACCTTTGCTGTGCAGGTAGAAAATGTTTAATAGGAGGGGAAGGGCTGAGCTTTACAGATCAATGCTGCCAGGTCAGCCTGGACATGACTAAGGCAAGGCCTTACCTGTGCAGTAAGTGCTGAATCAGAAGCTAAAGCTGCAGCTGCAAAGGAGACAATGAAACCTCTGGCCCATTTAGCAGCTGGCCAAGCCCTTGCTGCAAGGCCCACGGGCAGCCCATGGGCAGCCCATGGGCACTAAGTGCACTTCAAGGTGAAGTTTGTTATCAAGTAATGACAGGATACAGGAAGCAGACCTCAGCTGCAGCTGGGAATGCAAACGTGGTCAGAAGAAACAGCTCCATGGTCATGGTCAGAAGAACCATCTCCATGGTGAGGCGCAAGAGGTGGGGCCCAGCAAAGCTGAGCTGGGTGACAGCAAACACACTGAGAGCTCTCAACTCTGCTTCCTTTCTCCTCAGCAGGGCCTTGTCTCAGCACAGGAGTGGTTGGGATGGAAAAGCCTTCTGAGATCATCCACTCCAACCTTCAACCCAGCACCACCATGGCCACAGGGCTGTGCCCATACCTTTCTGGAACACCTGCAGGGCTGGGGACTCCACCACCTCCCTGGGCAGCCTGTGCCAACCCCTGAACACTCTAGCAGCAAAGAAGTTTTTCCTCCTCTCCAACTTAACCCTCCCCTGCCACAATTTCAGGCCATTTTCTCTCCTTCTATCACCTGAGATGGGGCAGAAAACCAACCCCCAGCTGGCTCCAGCCTCCTGTCGGGAGCTGCAGAGGGTGATGAGGTCTGCCCTCAAGCTTCTCCACACTGCACACCCCCAGCTCCCTCAGCTGCTCCTCCCAGCTCTCTTCTCCAGACCCTTCCTCAGCTTTGTTGCCCTTCTCTGGCCCTGCTGCAGCCCCTCAGTGTTAACTCAGAAGAGGCCAACGCCAGTCTCACTGCAACTTCCTTTCAGGGAGCTGTAGAGAGCAATGAGAGCATCTCCAGCCAGAATATCCTCAGCTCCCTCAGCCTTATCCCCACAGGAGTAGTTTCATTTTTCCCTCTGTGCCCTACTCACAGCTAAGATGGGCTTGAATGTGAAGCTTTCCATTGCCTTCACACCAACTCCCAAGAGCCTTCAAACACAGGCCAGCTGCCTCCTTCAGGGGAAAAGCACAGCTGAGAGCTTCCCTCCTAACCCCGCACTCCACAGGTGGAAACCTGCTGCTAGGACAAGCTACAGCCACTGGGCCTCAATCACCTTCCAGCTCTACCTCTGCCTTAAGAACACAAAGCTTCTAGGACATGGACAGCAGAGGAAATGACAACCTGACCCTCAGGAGTTACACCACAAACAGCTTCCCAAAGGAATTCCATCCTGCAGTGCAGCAGTAAAGCAGATGAGGAAATGGAGCTCAGTGTTTCCCAGGCAGTTGTGCCAGGTGGAAGTGCTGCCTGCACAGCCCAGAGCTGGTAAGAGCTTGAGAGAGCACAAGAGCTGATCTGCCCAACTGTCAGTCCCTGCTCTGCCCCCTGCCCTACCATACCCAACCCAAGTCAGTGCAGCTCAAGGAGGGGCTGCTTCTAAATAGCATCTTTGCTGCTCAGATGCAGAGTGGAGTGGGTTGGAAAGGACCTTCGAGAGCATCCAGTTCCAACCCCCTGCCACAGGCATGGACACCTCCCACCAGCACAGCTTGCGCAAGGCCTCATCCAGCCTGGCCTTCAGCACCTCCAGGGAGGGGGCAGCCACAGCCTCCCTGGGCAACCTGTGCCAGTGCCTCCCCACCCTCCAACTCTCAACAGTTTCCTCCTCACCTCCAGTCTCAATCTCCTCTCCTCCTCTCTGAGGAACACTTGCTCACAAAACCCTAGCACGGGCACCTTTAGCAAGGCCTGGCTGAGTGGGATCACAGGCTCACAGGATGTTAGGGGTTGGAAGGGACCCAAAGAGGTCATCCAGTCCACTCCCCCCCATTCTCCATAGCAGGACCATACAATCTAACACAGATCACAGAGGAACACATCCAGACAGGCCTTGAAAGGCTCCAGAGGAGACTCCACAGCCTCTCTGGGGAGCCTGTGCAAGTGCCCTGTGACCCTTCAAGTCAAGAAGGAGGTGGAACCTCCTGTGCTGCAGCTCACATCCTTGTCCTGTCAGAGGGTGGGAGGAAGCAGCTCTCAACCACCCCCTCAGGACCACTGGTGAAATGCAAAGCCACATCCTAGGCACAGCTCCGAGTGGGGGATGCTGAGAGTTAAAGCTGTGCAAGCTTAAGTGCAGTTTTACCTGTTTGAAGGCCCACAGTTCTCAGACCCAGGGGGAAATGAGCACTGAAATGAGAGCAGGGAGCCAGGGAGAAGCCCCAGGTGAAGAAGTGTGCTGCTTTCTGTGCCCAGTGGCAGCCACTGCAGCCAAGGGGACACTGCACTGATGCCATCTTTTAAAAAAGCTGCTTGCAAAAAAAAAAAAAACATTTCCCTCCTTTGCCAGCAGAAAGCAAAACCCTCCCAAGCCTTCCATCTGAGTGTTTCAGTTCCAGCTCACAATGTGCTGCTGCTGCCCTTGTGGAAACGGTCCCTGGCACTCAGACCACGGAGCCAAAACTCTGCCCAGGAAGCTGCTGTTATGCTTGGTTGCCATTCCCTCTCCTGGATTTTCCTTTCCAAACCCAGGCTGGTGACTTTAGCGTGCCTCAAGGCTACCATAGGTCTGAAGATACCTTCCAGGAGCTCTTGGCTTTGGCCTCAGTGCTGTGCTGCTCCCGTGCCGGGGGACAACAGAGTCGTGAGGTCGCTGGCTTCGTACCCACCCGAGTGTCACCTGCCAAGTGAACCCTATGCGTGGATGCTGCTCCCTCCGTTCCCTCCTGCCCCATCCACGCCATCTGACTGGGAGGAGGAGGGCCTGGAGCTCCTGGAGCGGGGCTGGTTCAGCCCCAGGGGCGTCCCCAGGCGATGGCTCAGCTGGGAGGCGGCGTCGTCCGACTCCCAGCGCTCCAGCTCCTCCCGCACCAGCCGCTCCATCTGCTCCCGGTGCACCTCGTTGTCACGGCCCAGGCTCTCCTCCTAAAGGGGGCAAAAGGCACAGGCTGGAAGTGCAGCTTCCAAACTGCAGTCCAAGGGCAGGAAACAGGGGACGGTTCAGAGGGCAGATCCAGATTCGGGCATCTGGGGGCAAAGGTTAGAGTGTAAAGGAAAGGGGAAAAAAGGGTGAAGCTGGAAGGGTTTGAGCAGGGCAGTTCTGTAACACAGCCCCAAGGGGACTGCTCTCTGCAGCTGGGGAGAGCTCCAAAGCAGCTGATGCTGATGTGAATTCCTTGGCTTACCAGTTAAGAATGGTGAATAGGGACTTCCTTAGAGTCATAAAATGGTAGAGGGGGGAAGGGACCTCTGGAGATCATCCAGTCCAACCCCCCCACCCTTGCCAGAGCAGGGACACCCAGAGAAGGGCACACAGGAACACATGCAGGTGAGTTTTAAAAGCTTCCAAAGAAGGAGACTCCACAACCTCTCTGAGCAGCCTGCTCCATGGCTCCAGCAGCCTCACACCAAACAACTTTCTCCTCCTGTTCAGGTGGAACCTCCTGGCTAACAGTTTGTGTCCATTGCTCTTTGTCCTGTCACAGGACAGCACTGAGCAGAGCCTGGCCTCTGCTTCTTGCCCCCACCCTTCAGATATAGATAGGTATTGCTCAGATTCCCTCTCAGCCTCTTCCTCTCCAGGCTAACCAGCCCCAGGGCTCTCAGCCCTTCCTCATCAGATGCTCCAGGCCCTTCAGCACCCTCATAGCTCTCAAGTGTTTCCATAGGCTTGTGGAGAAACAGCTTCTGCAGTGATGTGGCATCCCCAGGTTCTCCCCTTTGCTTGTGAAAACACAGCTGCTAATACTAAAAGCCACCTCCAGAGATGTAAAACACTCTGAGAAGCGCACCCACAGACGTATGGGAACCCCATCTCAAGAATGAGATAGAACTTGGAGGAGTGACAGCCCTTTTCATCTGGGAAATAGCAGCTGGGGTCTGCCCTACAGAAGCCACCAGGCTAGCCCACCTCACCCCTTCAGTGTCACTGTCCCTGGAGGTGTTCAAAGAAAGCCTGGATGAGGCACTTAGTGCCATGGTCTGGTTAATTGGCCAGGGCTGGGTGCTAAGTTGGCCTGGATGAGCTTGGAGGTCTCTTCCAACCTGGCTGATTCTATGATTCAGAGTGCTGCCTGGTCTTGCCTCAGCAGGAGGCTGACACAGCTTTTAGTGTGCACAGAAGTCATGTCTGCCACTGGCCACTTCCAAAGGGCTCCCAAGAAAGAAAGGACTGCAGAGGGGAGGCAACAGAAGGTTGGTGACAGGTGACCTGCTCCCACCCGCCCTGCATGGGAGGAGAGCAGCAGGCAGCTGTGTGGGGCTGCTGGGCTGAGCCCTAGGCTTTAACAGGCCAGCCCAGGAAAAGCTTTGGATTCATCCCAAGAGCACCAAGGTCTTTGGTGTCAGGAGTTTAGATGTGCTGGTCCCTCAGTGTGACACAGGCCTGCTTCTCTCTGAACCTTGCACCCTCCTGTCTCTACCATTTCATTGTCCAAAGGCCCTGATTTGCTCACACAGCCCCGGGACCGCTTGGCCATCGCCAAGGGGCTCACCTCAGCTTTGCCACCACGCCCTAGCAGGAAGAAGTTCTCCACAAGCAAGGCTGTGAGACCTTTCTTACCTCTGTCATGCCATCCAGCAGCCTGCCCAGCACATCTCTCCTCTTCAGCTTGGCCCTCTCCATGGCTTCCAGCTTGACGATGACTGCGTCGATCTTGGAGACGATGCTGCCGATGGAGTGCTCCATGCGGTCCACTCGCCTCATCAGGCTGAGGGCAACAAGGCTCAGCTTCAGGGAGCTGACAGCTCCAGCTCACTGCAGCACATCAGCACACAGCAGGGGAGGGTGGGACAGCACTGACATTCAAACGTGCCTCTGACTTCTCACTGGTGTGAGGCTCACTGACCAGGAAGGGATAAAGTCCACAAAAGCGAGAAGGGGAAAGCAAAGTGGGTCAAAAGCAGGTCCTGCACTCTGCTGTCAGGGCATCCTCACCAGAACTTGCTGGTTCTTGTTCAAGGCTTCCTTCAGCTCATGGTGCTAGAAGGAACCAAGATGGAGATCTGGCATTGCAGAGAAAATGCACACTCACAAGGAGCTCATGACAGGACCAGGGACAATGGCTTAGAGCTGGGAGAGGGGAGATGAGGAAGAAATTGTAGAGTGAGGGTGGGGAGACACTGACACAGGTTGTCCAGAGAGGCTGTGGCTGCCCCTAGCCTGGAGGTGTTGAAGGCCAGGCTGGATGAGGCCTTGAGCAAGGTGTGCTGGTGGGAGGTGTCCCTGCACTGGATGAGCTTTGAGGTCACTTCCAACCCAGCCCAGTCTGTGACTGTATGGATCTATGAAACATAACCTCATTACATACAGCAGTGAAGCTCTAAGGGAAACTAAGACAACCTGAAGGGCTCACAGCTGAAAAAAATCCAGAAAACTCTACTGGCATCACTGCAGCATGGCCACCAGCTCTCTTGCTTCTCCCTTGCCCCATGGCCACCAGCTCTCTTGCTTCTCCCTTGCCCCATGGCCACCAGCTCTCTTGCTTCTCCCTTGCCCCATGGCCACCAGCTCTCTTGCTTCTCCCTTGCCCCATGGCCACCAGCTCTCTTGCTTCTCCCTTGCCCCATGGCCACCAGCTCTCTTGCTTCTCCCTTGCCCCATGGCCACCAGCTCTCTTGCTTCTCCCTTGCCCCATGGCCACCAGCTCTCTTGCTTCTCCCTTGCCCCATGGCCACCAGCTCTCTTGCTTCTCCCTTGCCCCATGGCCACCAGCTCTCTTGCTTCTCCCTTGCCCCATGGCCACCAGCTCTCTTGCTTCTCCCTTGCCCCATGGCCACCAGCTCTCTTGCTTCTCCCTTGCCCCATGGCCACCAGCTCTCTTGCTTCTCCCTTGCCCCATGGCCACCAGCTCTCTTGCTTCTCCCTTGCCCCATGGCCACNCTTTATCCCATGACCATTTGCTCTCCTTTCTATCGTTTCCCCATGACCATTTGCTTTCCTTTCTATCTCCTTCTCCATGACCATTTGTCCCCCTTTGTCTCTCCTTTATCCCATGACCATTTGCTCTCCTTTCTCTCTCCCTTTCCCCATGACCATTTGCTCTCCTTTCTCTCTCCTTCTCCATGACCATTTGCCCCTCTTTGTCTCTCCTTCTCCATGACCATTTGCTTTCCTTTCTATCTCCTTTTCCCCATGACCATTTGTCCCTCTTTGTCTCTCCTTTTCCCCATGACCATTTGCTCTCCTTTCTCCTCCATGACCATTTGCTCTCCTTTCTCTCCTTCTCCATGACCATTTGCTCTCCTTTCTCTCTCCTCTTCTATGACCACATGCCCTCCTTTCTCCCTCCTTTTCCACATCCATCTCCTGTCATTTTCCATGTCCAGCTCCTCTCTTTTCAGTGCCCAGCTTTTAAGGGCAGGGTTAGGTTTGGCTGGGTGTTTGCTGGGGGTTTTGTGTTTGTTTTGATTTGGTTTTGGTTTTCTACATTATTCCCTATGGCCTTTCTAAAGTATTTCCACTTCAAGATGTTAGTTGAAAGCTACTAAAAGCAGTGAGTTGAGAGCTTTAAAAGCACCACACAGGAAGGTCTGGGTGAGTGACTTGATGAACACTCTCAGCAGAGAGACTGCTGCAGAAGTCATGGAAGAAAGCCCACCTCAGACAAAAGCCAACTCAGCCCACTCAAAAGAATGAAACTTACACTTGAAACTCTTCATAGGAAACCCCACTCGAGCTGCTGCCCCTCCTCCTGGAACTGTGTCCACTGTCTTCATCCTCGTCCTCCTCAGAGTCGTCCAAGCTGCGGGGGAAGCTGCGGCTGCTTAGAGGACGTGGCAGAGAGCTCCTGTCCAGGTCCAGGTCCTCCTTTGTGAGGCACAAGGCACAGAGAGAGAGAGAGAATCAGGATGTGAAGCCTTTCACCTGCACATGGGTGTCAGGGTCCCTCTTCCCATCAGCTCCCCTTTGCCTTCCTCCAGTTCTGCTCAGCCAGGCAGGGGTTAGAGTGAACGTGAAGGGAAAAAAGGAGAGCCTTTTGGGGCAGCAAAGCAGCACAGGGAGAAGCCTGACAAGTGGCACTGGTGGCAGCCCAGTGCTAGTGCTGAGCTCACCCTCTCTTTCTCCAGGTCATCTCTCATCTGCTGATGTTCATGCTCTGTCAGTTCCTGGTCCCCATCTTGGTCGTACTTGGTAAATATGGCTTCGATCTCCGCATCCGTGTGGCCCTTCCTGCAAAGGCAGCCAGAGCAGCTCCTTACCTCCCAGTCTCCAGCTGCTGAGTGCTCTGCAAGGCTTGGCTCAACATCTGACCACAGATAGACTTGCACCTGCAAGCCAAAGACTCAGCTGACCCCAGCAGTGCCCTTCACAACACTGCTAACCAAAGGCTCAGCTCTCATCTTTCAGAGGATCACAGAATGGGCTGGGTTGGAAGGGAGGTCCAAAGCTCATCCAGACCAACCCCTTGCACTCAGCAGGGACATCCTCCACTACAGGAGGTTGCCCACAGCCCTGTCCAGCCTCACCTTGAGTATCTCAAAGGCTGGGGCAGAGTGGCTAGAAAGTGCCCAGCAGAGAAAGCCCTGGGGGTGCTGGGTGACAGCAGCTGGAGATGAGCCAGGGGGTGCCCAGGCGGGCAAGAAGGGCAGCAGCAGCCTGGCCTGGATCAGCAATGGTGTGGCCTGCAGAAGCAAGGCAGGGATTGTCCCTGGGTTCAGTTTTGGGGTCCTCACTGCAAGAAGTACATTGAGTGACTGGAGGAGGTACAGAGAAGGGCAACAAAGCTGGGGAAGGATCTGGAGAAGAGGGCCGAGGAGGAGCAGCTGAGGGAGCTGGGGGTGTTTGGTGTGGAGAAAAGGAAGCTGAGGGCAGAGCTCATTGCTCTCTACAGCTCCCTGAGAGGAGGCTGGAGCCAGGTGGGGATTGGGCTAGGAATGAGTGATGGGATGAGAGGAAATGGCCTCAAGTTGCCCCAGGGGAGGTTTAGATGGAAATATGAAGGAAACACTTATTGACTGAAAGGGCTCAGAAAGCCTGACACAGGCTGCCCAGGCAGGTGGTTGAACGCTCATCCCTGGAGGTGTTTCAGAGAAGCAGAGATATGCTGCTGAGGGCTATGGTTTAGCCCCAGCCTTGGCAGAGTTAGAGAATGGTTGGACTGGGTGAACTTCCAGGGCTCTCCCAACCAAGCCCATCCCATGGCTCCAGAGCAGTCTCAGTTCCTTACCCTTTCAGATCCTGTCGGAGTTCATCAAAATTGAGCTTTCCTCCCCCTTGCCTGAGACTCTCTGAAATGTCATCAACTGCAGTCTTCTTCAGTTTCAGCCTGACCATGGCTTTGTTGTAGCCCTAAAACAAAAGCTGTGGTTGACTTCTCACAACACCCCAGCACTTGGAATTCTGATGACTTTTTGGGTCACAGCCACCACCAGCTGGTGCTCAGCAGCACTCAAGAGTGTTCCAAATGCCCCGCTGGAGCCTCTCTTTTCCTCCACTTTATCCATCTTTACTTCAGTGCTGAACTGGGCAGCACACACTTAGCTTTGCAGTTGGAGGGAAGGCCTTCACCATCCAGTTCCCACTGAAGCATGCCAGGGCCCAGGAAGACACCTTTGGTACTCACTGACAGCTCAGGCAGAGTTTTAGGTGATGCTGACCAAACAGCTACACCTTCCTGCAGGCAGTTTGCTTCTCTCTCACTCCTCACCTTTAGAAATGACTCCTTTCTCCTCACCCCAACACAGCAGCACTTTTCATTTTAATCTGCTCTAAGTTTCCCTTTTCCTCTTAAGTTTTTGACTCTGAGGTTCTGCTCATGCTAAGAACATCTGACCACAGTGCAGCTCTGCAGCCAGGTCAGAGCACTAACATCTGTACAGCCCCAGGAGTGTTCCAGGCTTGGGGCTGAGTGGCTGGAAAGTGCCCAGCAGAAAAGGACCTGGGGGTGCTGGGTGACAACAGCTGGAGATGAGCCAGGGGGTGCCCAGGTGGGCAAGAAGGGCAGCAGCAGCCTGGCCTGCATCAGCACTGGTGTGGGCAGCAGGAGCAGGGCAGAGATTGTGCCCCTGGACTCAGCACTGGGGAGGCCACAGCTTGAGTGCTGGGTTCAGTTTTGGGGCCCTCACTGCAGGAAGGACATTGAGGGGCTGGAGGAGGTGCAGAGAAGGGCAAGGAAGGTGAGGAAGGGTCTGGAGATGAAGGCTGGGGAGAAGCATCTGAGGGAGCTGGGGGTTTTTAGTGTGGAGAAGAGGAGGCTGAGGGCAGACTTCACTGCCCTCTACAGCTCCCTGAAAGGAGTTTGGAGAGAGGTGGGGGTTGAGCTCTTCTGTCTAGGAACAAGTGCCAGGATGAGAGGAGACAGCCTCAGGCTGCCCCAGGGAAGGGTTGGGTGGGCCAGTAGAAGGAACTTCTTCCTTGAAAGGGTTGTCAAAGCCTGGCAGAGGCTCTCTAGGGAGGTGATTGACTGCCCATCCCTGGAGGTGTTTCAAAGGTGTGCAGACCTGCTGCTGAGGGACAGGG
Source organism: Tricholaema leucomelas (assembly GCA_013400475.1). Lineage (NCBI taxonomy): Eukaryota > Metazoa > Chordata > Aves > Piciformes > Lybiidae > Tricholaema lacrymosa > Tricholaema leucomelas. Next base: position 12,230 of record WAAF01015159.1, read on the forward strand.
TGGACTTGGTAAGTGTTGGCTTAATGGTTGGACTCAATTGTATTAAAGGTCTTTTCCAGTCTACATCCTCCTATGATTCTATGTTACACCTAAACTGGGATTCAGGTCAAGCTCTTAACTCTGCTTTCAACAACCTTTCTGGCAGCTGTCTCTGGGAGCTCCCAAGACATGAGCCAACATTTGCCTCATGTCTGGAACAGCAGAATTTGGAGTTCTGTGACCAAAGCAGACAGCACTTTACCTTCATCAGTTCAGTGCTTCTCCATGGATCAAGGCAGACAAATCCTGCATCACCTTCAGCAGGTTGCTCATCCAGCAGGTTGCCTCAGAGGACTAACATGCATTGCAAAGGGAAGTATTTTGTCCACTCCATTCACACTCAGCTCAGATTCACTGATCTGAGCTCACAACTGGGTATCTGCAGTGTTTGTACAGCACTAGAGCAAGGGTAGCTGTGAGGATGGAGATGTCAGACAATGCAAAGGTTCCTCTTACCTTCCTGATGAGGTCAGACAGCTCCATTTCTGCCTTCTGCTGTGCCATATCTGATTTGACTTCAGAGTAGGTGTCATTGATGATGGCCAAGAACATGTTCTACCCAGGAGAGAAAGGGAAAAGCTCACTTAACATAAGCCCTGCTCCTCCTCTGAGCTCCATCTGCAGCCTCAGACACCAGGAGGTTGTTTCAAAGGGCCAGGAGAAAATGCTGGGCTGTTTAAAAGGCACTGAGATAGCAAAAGCTGAAGCTCTGCAATGTAGTAACTTCTACTGAAGGCTCCTGATTGTCAACAGAACTGCAGGGTTGCTGTCCAGAGAAGGCTCATGGCTACACAGCACTGCCAATAAACCATGCCTGCTTACATCAGATTCACAGAAGGGCTGGAAGGAACCTTGGAGATCATCTGGTTCCACCTCCCCTGGCACTGGCAGAGACTCCTTCCATTAGAGCAGGTTGCTCAAGACCAAACATACCCAGGTAGCAACTGGAAATCAATCCAGGTGACAGAGCTGGCCACAGAAACACCTGAGGGGTGAACTATCCATCCCATAATAACCAGCACAAGCTCATGGTTGTTACCCAGTCCCAGCTCTGTTTGCATTTGAGACTAAAGAGAGAAGCCAAAAAGCTTAAAGGCAGACACTTGGCATGTGTGCCAGCAGCTCTGAAGAGAGGATGGTTGCTTGCTCAGAGGGGAACAGATCAGCCTCACTGACCCTGCCCAAAGCACAGAGGGGACTTGAGCCACGCTGGCACTGCTGAAAGGCTCCTGCTGAACATGGAGCAAACGTGGCTGAAGGCAGGCTGAGAGAGCTGGAGCTGCTCAGCCTGGAGAAGAGAAAGCTCCAGGGAGCTGCACTTCAGTAGCTGCAAGGGACCTACATGCAGGCAGGGGAAGGACTGTTCAGAAGGGCCTGTGGGGATTAGAAAAGAGGCAATAGTTTGAAACTGGAGCAGGGCAGAGTTAGGTTGGACATCAGGAGGAAGTTCTGCACAGTGAGGGTGGGGAGACACTGGCACAGGCTGCCCAGGGTTGAGGTTGAGGCCTCATCCCTGGAGACATTCAAGATCAGACTCAACAACCTGCTCCAGTTGTGGAGATGTCCCAGCTGGCTGCAGGGAGTTGGTCAAGATGACCTTGGAGGGTGCCTTCAGGAATGCAGTCTGTGAGTGTGACCCAGGTTGCAGGTACGACCTAGGCTGCTGTGAGCACAGCCACGCATGGGAGTGCTGGAGAGACTGGAGGCTGTGCAGAACATGACAGCTTCTCCTCACCAAGGGACAGAGGCTGCCTGGCTCTGCCAACCAGGCTCTGTGCCCAGAGGCACAAAACCCTTTAGAAAGGAAATAAACTACAAATCCACAACGATGCTTAAAGCTTTGGGGCATCTCTCTTAGGAAGAAAGGCTGAGAGAGGTGAGGGTGTTCAGCCTGGAGAAGAGAAGGCTGAGAGGGGACCTTATCAATGGCAACAAATATCTGAAGGCAGAGGGGCAAGAAGCAGAGGCCAGGCTCTGCTCAGTGCTGTCCTGTGACAGGACAAGGAGCAGTGGACACAAACTGGAAGCCAGGAAATTCCACCTCAGCATGAGGAGAAATTTGTTTGGTGTGAGGCTGCTGGAGGCCTGGAGCAGGCTGCCCAGAGAGGTTGTGAAGTCTCCTTCTCTGGAGAGCTTCCAGTCCCATCTAGAAGTGCTCCTGTGTAACCTGCCTTAGGTGACCCTGCTCTGGCAGGGCGGGGTTGGACTCTATCTCTAGAGGTCCCTTCCAATCTCCATCACCACTCTGTGATTCTGTGACTGTGTAACATGGAGCACATAGAAGTGACAACAAACACAGAGTGCAAACCTACTTGAAATGAAGACAAAAAAAGGGCAGTGAGCAGCAGTGAGAGTTCAGGCTGCAGCAGTCAAAGAAGAGATGCCCAAACCAGCCACCTAACCCACCCTTCACAGAGGTGTACATACCAAGAGAATGAAGAACATAAAGAACACAAAGGTAGTGAAATAAATTGGTCCCAAAATTCGATTGGCTTCTTCAACCTCTGTGAAGTTGAAGTCTCCCAGAATGATGCGGAACTGAGTGAATCTTCCAAGCAAAACAGAAAGAAAACAAAACAAAAAGAACAAAACACATCCAGGAGTTAACAAAACCAAACCAAACCAAAAGCTTCTGGAACTGTGCAAGGATTCTCCAACACTTCTGCCTTGGCAGCCCTGCTGTGTTGGGCAGCAGAGAGGTCTGCAGCATTGCCAACTCCTCAGCAGGCTCTGCAGCATCAATTCCTCAAGCCCAGCTCATGGTCAGGTGTCACACACACAACAAAACCAAGGTGCTTACTTCTGGCTTTCAGTCACAACTGATAATGAGGCCAGCTTCTGTCACTGGGAAGCTTTAAGACCAGCTCCCATCCTTCTCCTTCCCCTGCCCGCAGCACACACACAAGCCCAGCACTCTCCCTCTGAAGCTGTCTGTACCATGCCAGGGCTGGCACAGGTCTGGCACTGTACTGCACCCTCACCACACTTACAGAATCACAGAACTGTCAGGGCTGGAAGGGACCTCAAGGATCATCCAGTTCCAACCCTACTGCCATGGGCAGGGATACCTCACACTGGATCAGGTTGCTAAGAGCCACATCCAGCCTGGCCTTAAAAACTTCCAGGGATGAGGTTTCCACCACCTCCTTGGGCAACCTGTGCCAGTGTCTCAGCACCCTCATGCTGAAGAACTTCTTCCTTCCTTACATCCAATCTGAATCTACCCACTTCCAGTTTAGGTCCATTCTCCTTATTCCCATCACTACCTGACATCCTAAAAAGTCCCTCACACTTCCAGGTCCTCTGCTTCTCTGCAAGAAACCTTTTGCAAGACTGCTCCAATGTAAGAAGGCAGAGGAAGAGAGGTAACTGAACAACCTGGTGAATAACCTCAGTGAGAATCAGATTGTGTTGGACCAAATCAATAAAGGAAATTTGATTAACAACACTATATTAAGTCTTTTCCCTCTCTTGGATTCCAGCAGATACCAATTTGCAGTTGGCTGCCTCAGATGGACTCATTTTGAGTTCAGCAGCTGCAGAGAGCAGCAGGAACACAGCATTTCAGTAAGCATAAAACACATTGAGCATAAAACCCATCTAGGAGTGAGGCCACCTGCCACAAAACCCACACCACTTCACAGGCTCACAGGGTGATGTTAGGGGTTGGAAGGGACCCAAGGAGATCATCCAGTCCAACCCCCCCCATGCCAGAGCAGGACCACACAATCTAACACAGACCACAGAGGAACACATCCAGACAGGCCTTGAAAGGCTCCAGAGAAGGAGACTCCACAACCTCTCTGGGGATCCTGTTCCAGTGCTCTGGGACCCTTAAAGTAAAGAAGATCCCCCTTCTGTTGAGGCAGAACCTCTTTTGCTGCAGCTTACACACATTGCTCCTTGTCCTATCCCAGGGAGCAGTGAGCAGAGCCTGTCCCCCTACTCCTGGCAGCACTCAGACATTTATAAACATTTATCAAATCTCTCAATCTTCTCTTTTCCAGACTAAAAAGTCCCAAGTCTCTCAGCCTCTCCTCACAAGATATGCCCTCCAATCCCCTCATCATCCTCCTAGCCCTACCATCAATGTAGCCCTTCCATCAACCAAGACCTGCCCTTTTTAACCTCACTGACCTAACCCATTTCCCATCTCACAGCAGAACAGCTTTTAACCCAAAACGTTCCCAAGGAAGGCATTTTGCTGCCGAGCAACACCTGCCTATTTAAAGAGAGGTCACTGCTTCAGAGGTACAGGCTGGGGTTGGAGTGGCTGGAGAGCAGCCAAACAGAAAGGGATCTGGGGGTGCTGAACATGAGCCAGCAGTGTGCCCAGGTGGCCAAGAGGGCCAGTGGCATCCTGTCCTGCATCAGGAATAGTGTGGCCAGCAGGAGCAGGGAGGTCATTCTGCCCCTGTACTCTGCACTGGTTAGACCACACCTTGAGTACTGTGTCCAGTTGTGGGCTCCTCAATTTAAGAAGGACATTGAGATGCTTGAATGTGTCCAGAGAAGGGCAACGAGGCTGGTGAGAGGCCTCGAGCACAGCCCTATGAGGAGAGGCTGAAGGAGCTGGGATCGTTTAGCCTGGAGAAGAGGAGGCTCAGAGGTGACCTTATTGCTGTCTACAACTACCTGAGGGGTGGTTGTAGCCAGGAGGAGGTTGCTCTCTTCTCTCAGGCGGCCAGCACCAGAACAAGAGGACACAGCCTCAAGCTGTGCCAGGGGAAGTTTAGGCTTGAGGTGAGGAGAAAGTTCCTCACTGAGAGAGTCATTGGCTACTGGAATGGGCTGCCCAGGGAGGTGGTGGAGTCGCCGTCCCTGGAGCTGTTCAAGGCAGGACTGGACGTGGCACTTGGTGCCATGGTCTAGCCTTGAGCTCTGTGGTAACGGCTTGGACTTGATGATCTGTGAGGTCTCTTCCAACCTTGGTGATACTGGGATGCTGTGACTTAACTCCATTTACCCAACAGACTCTCTGAGAAACAGTCTGCAGATTTTACTCTTGTACTCACATGCAGGCCTGGAAGGTGCTGAAGTCATCGAGCTGAGTGCCAAAAACAAGATAGGCCAGCTGGGCATAGGCTAGGAAGATAACAAAAAACATAATGGCAAAGCCAAGGAGATCCTTGACACAGCGAGACATGGTGGTGGACAGCTGGCTCAGGGTCCTGTTGAAGTTAATGAACTTGAAGAGCTGGTGAAGAGAGAAAAAACACAGCTGTAAGGGCAAGGAAGGCAACTTCTTGTCAAAAGGCAGCTTCTTACACAGGACGCCAGGAAGGTGCTGGAACACTGCAAGGGTTTACCCAGGGAGGTGGTTGTGGCTCCATCCTCACACAAGGTGAAGGCTCAACAGAGCTCTGGGCAACCAGCTGTAGTAGTGATGGGTGAGCTGGGAGTCCAGCTCTAGTGCAGGAGGAGGCCCAGAACAGCCCAGCAGGTGCCAGAGAGAAAAGGGTTAGCCCAGAACAGCCCAGCAGGTGTCAGAGAGAAAAGGGTTAGCCCAGAACTGCCCAGCAGGTACCAGAGAGAAAAGGGTTAGCCCAGAACAGCCCAGCAGGTGCCAGAGAGAAAAGGGTTAGCCCAGAACTGCCCAGCAGGTGTCAGAGAGAAAAGGGTTAGCCCAGAACTGCCCAGCAGGTGCCAGAGAGAAAAGGGTTAGCCCAGAACAGCCCAACAGGTGCCAGAGAGAAAAGGGTTAGCCCAGAACAGCCCAACAGGTGCCAGAGAGAAAAGGGTTAGCCCAGAACAGCCCAACAGGTGCCAGAGAGAAAAGGGTTAGCCCAGAACAGCCCAACAGGTGCCAGAGAGAAAAGGGTTAGCCCAGAACAGCCCAACAGGTGCCAGAGAGAAAAGGGTTAGCCCAGAACAGCCCAACAGGTGCCAGAGAGAAAAGGGTTAGCCCAGAACAGCCCAGCAGGTGCCAGAGAGAAAAGGGTTAGCCCAGAACAGCCCAGCAGGTGCCAGAGACAAAAGGGTTAGCCCAGAACAGCCCAGCAGGTGCCAGAGACAAAAGGGTTAGGGTGACTCACTGAGGCTGGTTCAGCTCCTGCTGTTAAGGCAGCTGACCAGAGGAGTCACAGGGTGGCTTGGGTTGGAAGGGACCCTCAAGGTTCTCCAGTTCCAACCCCCTGTCACAGGCAGGGACACCTCTCAACTAGACTTGGCTGCCCAAGGCCTCAGCCAGTCTGGCCCTGAACACCTCCAGGCAGGAGACATCCACAGCCTGGTCCAGAGTCTCACCACTCTCACACTGAGGAGCTTCTTGCTCAGCTCCAGTCTAACCCTGCTCTCCCTCAGCTTCAAACCATCCCCCCTTGGCCTGTCTCTAGACACCCTCATGGAAAGTCCCTCTGCAGCCTTCCTGGAGGATCCACTGGGGGGCAGCTCTAAGGGCCCCCTGGTGCATTCTCTTCTCCAGGCTGCACACCCCCAGCTACCTAAGCCTGTCCTCACAGCAGAGCTGCTCCAGCCCTTGGATCATCTTTGTGGCCTCCTCTAGACCTGTTCCATTAGGTCCATGTTCTTCTCCCTTAGACTGCTCCCTGCTCCTTCAGAACCCTCCCTTTTACACCTCCTTCATTTGTTCCCATTCACTCTTGCAGTGGCCTTGACAGAAGCCTTATCCTGTCCTCAGAGGTCTCCACTGGACAACAGCTCTGTGGCCTCTGCTGGGGACACCAGAACTGGAGGCAGTGTTCTGGGCAACCTGATCTAGTGGAAGATGTCCCTACTGACTGCAGAGGGGGTTGGGACTGGATGACCACCCTTATACTGAAGAGTCAAGGGGCAGAATCCCCTCTCTTTCCCCCTGCTGCCCACACTCCTCTGCCTGCAGCCCAGCACATAGCTGCCTGCTGGGTTGCATGAGGACACTGCTGGCTCCTGCTGAGCTGCCAACACCTCCACAATCAATTTAAACCTCCAATAGTTTACCATGTGAAAACTCAAAGTACTGCTTCCATTCCCATGTCAGACTTAGGATGGAGTTACCTTAATCCAGACAAAAAACACAGTGACTGCAGCAATGTTGTTGAACTGCATTTGCCAGTATGCCAGAGGTTCAAAATTGGGGAAGGAGTTCTGATCTTCCAGCAGCTTCTTCAGGAGCACATCAACAGTTGATGTCCTGTAGATGCTGATCCCTATGGCTACCACAGAGAGCTGAGGACAAGAGAAATCCACACAGTTATCAGAGGTCAGTAGTGAGAGGGGGGTGTCCAAACAACTTAATTTAGCCACACAGATCAGATCTCCCTCAAAGGGTACTCCAGAAAGCAATTTCATCCTCATCAAAGTTGACTTATGACAAGCAGAGTCCCTCAGGGATCAGTCCTGGGACCAGTCTTGTTCAACATCTTTGTGGGAGCCATGGACAGAGGCACTGAGTGCAGCCTCAGCAAGTTTGCTGAGCACACCAAGCTGTGTGGTGCAGCAGACAGGCTGCAGGGCAGGGATCCATCCAGAGGGACCTGGACAGGCTGCAGAGGTGGGCACAAGCCAACCTCAGGAGCTTCAACAAGACCAAGTGCAAGGTCCTGCAGCTGAGTCGAGCCAATGCCAAGCACAAATCCAAGCTGCAGAGCAGCCCTGAGGAGAGGGACTTGGGGGTGCTGCTGGAGGAGAAGCTCAACAGGAGCCAGCAGTGTGCACTTGCAGCCCAGAAAGCCAAGCAGAGCCTGGGCTGCAGCAGCAGAAGTGTGGCCAGCAGGGACAGGGAGGTGATTCTCCCCCTCTGCTCCACTCTGCTGAGACCCCACCTGGAGTACTGCATCCAGTTCTGGAGCCCTCATTACAAGAGGGATGTGGAGATGCTGGAGCATGTCCAGAGCAGGGCCAGGAGGATGCTCAGAGGGCTGCAGCAGCTCTGCTGTGAGCACAGACTGAAAGAGTTGGGGCTGTGCAGGCTGCAGAAGAGGAGGCTCGCAGGCTGCAGAAGAGGAGGCTCCCAGGTGACCTTCTTGTGGCCTTCCAGGATCTGAAGGGGCCTCCAAAAAAGCTGGGGAGGGACTTTTTAGGCTCTCAGGGAGTGAGAGGACTGGGGAGAATGGAGTGAAGTTGGAGATGGGTAGGCTCAGCCTGGACATGAGGAGGAAGTTCAGCATGAGAGTGGTGAGAGCCTGGAATGGGTTGCCCAGGGAGGTGGTTGAGACCCTATCCCTGGAGGTGTTTAAGGCCAGGCTGGATGGGGCTCTGGGCAGCCTGCCCAGGGTGTCCCTGCCCATGGCAGCGGGGGTGGAACTGGCTGATCCTTGTGGTCCCTTCCAACCCTGACTGATTCTGTGACTTACCACAATGATAAGGACATCAAGACAGTTCCAGAGGCTTCTGAAGTAGTGCAGTCTGTGAATGTGAATTTCCAAGACCTCTTCCACCACGTAGTAAAGAACAAAAAGACAAAATGCCATCTCACAGGCTGCCAGGAAAAAATCAAATGTGGAGATGTAGTGAATCAGCCTCACTGGCTGAAACTGCCAAGAGGTCACAAGGCCTCCAGTTGCTGGAAACTCCACTAACAACCTGCATTTGAAAAAGAAAAAGACAACAAACCAAAATACCAACTATAGTTTCACGATGAAAAGCACCAGGCAAAGAGACCTGGGTTTATTTACATCATTACTTCAACAATGGGGCCAGGCAGAAGCCCAAAGCTGATCAGAGAAGACATTGCAGAGCAGAAGGTGTAAACCTGAGCACACAGAGTGCTGACCACAGCCTAAAGCACTGCAGGATCAGTGTGAAAACCAGACAGAAGGACTTGACTTCATCTGCATTGGCTTCAAGCTGCCTACACTAAAGCCTGATCTTGTCTTTCCATTTGTCTACTTTTACTTGACCAAGTCAAATCACTGCAGAAGGCTCCTGCAAACTGCATCCAAGCTGCAGCAGCAGCAGTAGTAAAGTCAGCACTGCCTCCAGGAGGTGGTTGCAGTCAGCATGTGGAGTCCCACTTGGACAGGCAGGCAAACACTTCACTTTTCTGTCTCCTCTGTACAAGACACACACTGGCTCATGCCCTCAAAACAAAGCAAGCACAAGGAAACCTCAAGTCACAGGCTCACAGGATGTTAGGGGTTGGAAGGGACCCAAGGAGATCATCCAGTCCGACTCCCCTGCCAGAGCAGGACAATACTACCTAACACAGATCACAGAGGAACACATCCAGACAGGCCTTGAAAGGCTCCAGAGGAGACTCCACAACCTCTCTGGGCAGCCTGTTCCAGTGCTCTGGGACCCTTACAGTCAAGAAGTTCCCCCTTGTGTTGAGGCAGAATATGCTGTGCTGCAATTTACACCCTTTGCTCCTTGTCCTATCCCAGGGAGCAGTGAGCAGAGCCTGTCCCCCGCCTCCTCCTGGCAGCCCTCAGATATTTATAAACATTTATCAAATCCCCTCTAAGTCTTCTCTTCTCCAGACTAAGCAGCCCCAGGTCCCTCAGCCTCTCCTCCTAAGCCATGCCCTCCTGTCCCCTCATCATCCTCCTAGCCCTCCGCTGGACCCTCTCCAGCAGATCCCTGTCCCTCTTCAACTGGGGAGCCCAAAACTGAAGGCAGTATTTAAGATGNTGAGCAGACTCTGTCCCCTCATCAATGCCATTGATGAAGATGTTGAACAGGACTGGCCCCAGCACTGATCCCTGGGGGACACCACTAGTCACAGCTCTCAGCTGGACCTGGCACCACTGATCACCACTCTCTGAACTCTATCTTGAGGGCACTCTATCTGTACCCTCATCAATGTCACTGATGAAGATGTTGAACAGAACTGGCCCCAGCACTGATCCCTGGGGGAAACCACTAGTCACAGCTCTCAGCTGGACCTGGCACCATTGATCACCACCCTCTGAACTCTATCTTGTAACCAGATCTGAAGTCTGAAACCTGCACTGTGTCATCTGAACACTGCCACGGTCCCCTCCGTACCTGACCACGCAGAACAGGTTGATGTTTGCATTGTACACAGAGAAATCAATGAAGGCTGCTCTGGTGCCTCTGTCCAGCCACAGGTTCTTCTTCAGACTTGCAATCTGCATAGCTGCCACTTCTCTGCTCCTTGAGAGGTCTTGGTAATAACCAGCCCCACTGTAGGTGGCAATGGAGCCCCAGTGGCTGCTGCCATTCAGCTCCTTCTCAGTGGTGTACGTCCAGCTAGGTCAGAAGTGAAACACAAAGGTCAACCCTCTCATGCCAACAAAACCTGACCCAAACCCAAACTGCTTACTTAAAAGCTAGTAGAAAGATGAAGAAAGAGCTTACAAAGTTCCTTTGATTAACACAGCAAAATTACAAGAGATCTTAGGAAGAAATTCTTGCCAGTGAGGGTAGTGAGACACTGGCACAGGTTGCCCAGGGAGGTTGTGGAGCACAGAAGCACAGATTGTGATCTTTGATCACATTCTGTGCTTCTGTGCTCCACAACCTCCCTGGAGGTGGTCAGGACCAGCTTGGATGAGTCCTTGAGCAACCTGTTCTAGTGGGAGATGTCCCTACCCATGGCAGTGGGGTTGGAACTGGATGATGTTTGAGGTCTCTTCCAACCCAATCCATTCCAGGATTCTGTATTAACCACAAAGACAGAAGAGAGCAAGACCCTCACACAGAATGTCTGTCCTGAGAGACAGAAAGAAGATTGGCATTTGCACTGTTAGAGTCCACCTCCACCTACTGATCCCCATTTTCAGCCAAGGAGGACAACTCTGAAGCCCACTGCTGTAGTATCTGGAATTACAGAAGTGTTCCTAAGCTGCAGAGACCAGAGTTTGCCTCCCACGTGTGGCAGATGCCAAAGGCAAAGGGGCAGCACCTAAACTGACATCATCTCAGCATGCCAGGCTGCAAGGGGACCCAAGGATCCTCTGCTCCAACCTGTCTAGGCCACAGCGCAACTGTGTCCAGTCCTGGGCTCCTCAATTCAAGAGAGATGTTGAGGTGCTGGAAGGTGTCCAGAGAAGGGCAATGAAGCTGGTGAGGGGCCTGGAGCACAGCCCTGTGAGGAGAGGCTGAGGGAGCTGGGGGTGTGCAGCCTGCAGAAGAGGAGGCTCAGGGCAGACCTCATTGCTGTCTACAACTACCTGAATGGAGGCTGCAGCCAGATGGGGTTGGGCTCTTCTGCCAGGCAAGCAGCAACAGAACAAAGGGACACAGTCTGNGGTACCCTGGCAAGTTGAGTGCCAAACTGTCCCATGGAGGGGACTCCTCTGCTTCCCTTGGGAGATGATTCCAGTGTCTGGCTGTGCTCATGGGCAAACCTTTCCTTCTGGAGCCCAAAGGGAATCCTCCCAGCAGGAACCTGTCCCCATCGCCCCTTGTCTGTGCCATGGGGCTCCTTGTCCAAAGGGAGTCTCCATGCTGCTGGCAGCCACCCATTCTGTGCTGGTCCATGGTGAGAAGGTCTCCCCTCAGCCTTCTCAAGGCTGACCAAATGCAAACTGAAATGGGTCAAGGGCACACTCCTCTCAACGTTGGTAAGGTTTCTCCACCAGCAGAGCTGGCAGCTGCTCTGCATTTACCTGGATGTCACACAACTACAGAATACACCTGGTTGGAAGACAGCTCCAAGCTCACCCAGTCCAACTCTCAACCCAGCACTGAGGGGTCAACACTAAACCATGTCCCTAAGCACCAGCTCCACAAACTGCTTAAAGACTTCCAGAGATGGTGACTCCTGGGCAGACCATTCCAATGCTTCTCAGTGAAGAAATATCATCTAGCATCCAGCCTGACCCTCCCCTGGGGCAGCTTGGAACTATTTCCTCTGCTCAACACCAAGGAGAAGCTGACCTTTCCTCATTCCAACCTTCCTTCAGGGAGCCATAGACAGCACTGAGGTCTCCTCTCAGCCTCCTTTTCTCCACACTGCACACCCCCAGCTCCCTCAGCTGCTCCTCCCCAGCCCTCTTCTCCAGACCCTTCCCCAGCTTTGTTGCCCTTCTCTGGTTCTGCTGCAGCACCTCAGTGTTACTTAGAAGAGGCCAACACCAGTTTCAATGCAACCTCCTTTCAGGGAGCTGTAGAGAGCAATGAGAGCATCTCCAGCCAGAATATCCTCACCTCCCTCAGCCTTATCCCCAGAGGGGTAGTTTCATATTTCCCTCTGTGCCTTACAGCTAAGATGGGTTTGAGTATGAAGCTTTCCACTGGCCTTCACACCAACTCCAAGAGCCTTCAAACACCCTCAGCTCCCTCAGCCTTATCCCCACAGGGGTAGTTTCATTTTCCTCTCTGTGTCCTACTCACAGCTAAGATGGGTTTGAGTATGAAGCTTTCCATTGCCTTCACACCAACTCCAAGAGCCTTCAAACACCCTCAGCTCCCACAGCTGCTCCTCCCCAGCCCTCTTCTCCAGACCCTTCCCCAGCTTTGCTGCCCTTCTCTGGCCCTGCTCCAGCCCTTCAGTGTTACTTAGAAGATGCCACACCAGTTTCAATGCAACCTCCTTTCAGGGAGCTGTAGAGAGCAATGAGAGCATCTCCAGCCAGAATATCCTCAGCAACCTCAGCCTTATCCCCACAGGGGTAGTTTCATATTTCCCTCTGTGTCCTACTCACAACTAAGATGGGTTTGAGTATGAAGCTTTCCACTGGCCTTCACACCAACTCCCAGAGCCTTCAAACACCCCCAGCTCCCTCATCCTTATCCCCACAGGGGTAGTTTCATTTTCCCCTCTGTGTCCTACTCACAGCTAAGATGGGTTTGAGTATGAAGCTTTCCACTGGCCTCACACCAACTGCAAGAGCCTTCAAACACCCCCAGCTCCCTCAGATGCTTCAAGGCAGGAGACAGCAAAGGCAGAGCAGCCCCTGGCTGCCCCTGAGCAAGGGGCAGGGCTGCAGGAGCCGTACGTACGCGGTGCCGTTGCGCAGGCCAAAAGGAGCAGTGTCTTCGTTGGCCACGGAGTAGACGTCGTAGCAGTCTCTGATTTCATCCCTCAGATCGTCAGGGATGGAGCAGGAGCCGTTCCTGACCTTCAGCTGCCGGAGGCGAGGCACCCCCAGGAGCAGGTTCTCGTAGTAAATGAAGCTTTTGTTCTCTGCCATGGTTCTGTTGTTGTACCACAGCTCCCAGTAAAGGCCATCCAGCAAAGGGCCTTCTGTGAACTGGGGAGGAAGGCACAGTTTTAGCCTGGGGGGGTCCTGCTTTTTCTACACCTTTGTTCCACAGGCGTTAGAACTGCAGGCAATAAACTTTCTGCCACAAGGGCCTTGCTGTTAGCTGTCTGCCAAAGCCATTCTGCAACTCTGCCCTACCCTGTTCCACCAGCACCACCTTGGCTCTGAACACTGTTTTGTTCCACAGCTCTGATGCTGTGCACCCGAGAGCATAGAATCATAGAAAGGTCTGGGCTGGAAAGGACCTCCAAAGCTCAGCCAGTCCAAGCCAGGGACATCCCCCACTAGATCAGCTTGTCCACAGCCCTGTACAGCCTCACACTGAAGAGCTCCAGGGATGGAGCCACAACCACCTCCCTGTGCAACCTGTTGCAGGGTTCCAGCACCCTCCTGCTGCACAACTTGTTCCTCCCATCCAATCTCAATCTGCTCTGCTCTCATCTCAAACCATTGTCCCTCATCCTGTCCCTGCAGGCCTTTGGGAACAGTCCCTCTGCAGCCTTCTTGTAGCCCCTTCAGGTACTGACAGGCTGCTCTGAGCTCTGCCTGCAGCCTTCTCTTCTTCAGGCTGAACACCCCCAACTCCCTCAGCCTTTCCCCATAGCAGAGGTGCTCCAACCCCTGATCATTTCCATGGCCTCCTGTGGACCCTCTCCATCAGGTTCATGTCTCTCTTCTGCTGAGGGTCCCACAACTGGTCCCAGCACTGCAGGTGAGGTTTCCCCAGAGCAGAGCAGAGGAGCAGGATCTTCTCTCTCCAGCTCTGGCCATGCTGCTCTGGATGCAACCCAGGCTGTCTTTGGCCTTCTGTGCTGCAAGCTCACACTGCCTGCTCCTGCCCAGCTTCTCCCCCACCAGCACCCCCAAGTCCTTCTCCTCAGGGCTGCTTTCTATCTCCTCCTCCCCCAGCCTGCATTGACAGTGAGGATTGCTCCAGCCCAGGTGCAGGACCTTGCACTTGCTCTTGTTGAACCTCATGAGGTTCACCTGTGCACACCTCTCCATCTTGTCCAGGTCCCTCTGGATGCCATCCTGTCCCTCTGTCATATGGACAGCACCACTCAGCTTGGTGCCATCTGCACACTGCTGATAGTGCACTGGATCCCACTCTCTACAGCACTGATAAAAACATTAAACAGCATGCACACCCCCCAAGCACATTATTAAAGCAGAGCCTGCAGCTTAAATTCACTGCCTGTGGCAGCACAAGAGAAATTTCAGCAACAGAGAGGTAAAGACCTGGGTTCTGGTTACCTTCCAGAAGTCATCCATTGAGGACAGAGTTTTGAAATCAGTTTTCTCCATTTTTGACACAGGTGTCTCCAGGAAGAGCTGTGACATGACCCTGGTGTAATAATACATGCTGGAACTCACTGTCCCATAAGTCACTGTAAAAGAGTTGGGAGGGAAGGAGAGGTAAAGGCATGGGGGAATAAAAACACAAAAAACCAAAATAAACACCAAAAAAGAAAGAAGCCAAAAGTGCACTTTGCTTGCTTGGTTTGGAATAGGTCAGGGTGTAACTGTGTAGAACCACAGAATGGGTTTGGTTGGCAAAGGCCTTGAAGCTCATCCAGTCCAACCGGACGCAGCCTGGAATGCAATTTGCCTTCTGGGCTGCAAGCGCAGTCACAGAACCAGTCAGGGCTGGAAGGGACCACAAGGATCAGCCAGTTCCAACCCCCCTGCCATGCCCAGGGACACCCTACCCTAGAGCAGGCTGCCCACAGCCTCAGCCAGCCTGGCCTTACACACCTCCAGGCATGGGGCCTCAACTACCTCCCTGGGCAACCCATTCCAGCTTCTCACCACTCTCATGCTCAACAACTTCCTCCTCACCTCTAGTCTGAATCTCCCCACCTCGAGCTTTGCTCCATTCCCCCAGTCCTGGCACTCCCTGAGAGCCTAAAAAGTCCCTCCCCAGCTCTTTTGTAGGCCCCCTTCAGATCCTGGAAGGCCACAAGAAGGTCACCTGGGAGCCTCCTTTTCTGCAAACTGAACAGCCCCAACTCTTTCAGTCTGTCCTCGTAGCAGAGGTGCTCCAGCCCTCTAGCTGGAATCCAGCTTCTCTACACACCTGCCCAGGAATTCTTCTTCCACATCTCTGGAACAACCTTTATTGTGGAATTTCAGGGAGCAGCCAATTCAGAAATGAATGTTTGAGTGCTGAGTGGTACTTACAGACACATAGGACCAGGAGGAATGCCAGGTAGGTGAGCAGCTCCCGCAAAGCGCTTCGCAGGTACCGCTCTCTGCTGGTGTTGCTTTCTTCCATCAGCCTCGTCCCCCACAAGCCTGGGTAGGAAAGCTCACATCATGAGGACAGCAGACACACAAAGGACACAGAACCATAGAATGGGTTGGCTTGGAAGGGACCATTAAATGTAACCTGGTCCAACACCCTTGCAATCAGCAACTACAGCAGGCTGAACAGCCCCAACTCTCCCATCCCATCCCCATAGGGGAGCTTCTCCAGCCCTTCGATCATCTCTGTGGCCTCCTCTGGATCTGCTCCAACAGTTCAGTAAAGACTGCAACTTTACTACACAGAATGCCAAAACCTCACCATTAGGTCATTCTTGAAGACAGAAACACACAAAGAACATTTTGAGAGTCACTAACAATAACAAACTCAACAAGCTCAGCCTCTAACCCAGCACTAGGTCGCACTAGCAACCCTCATAATAAGGCAGCAAAACATCAGGGAAGAGAGTAGGAAAAGGCTGGGCCAGGCAGTGAGCTGAGCTGGCCAGAGAGCCAAGTCCTGGCTCTCAGCACATTACTCACCAAGAAGAAATGTGGTGAGCAGAAAACTTGGTGAGCAGAAACCCTGCAAGCTCCAATCCTGTTGTATGAGAACACTGCTAGCAGTCAGGGAACAGAGTTACACAGGAAGGACAAAGGCCTCCCAAAGCAGCAGCAGAGACCATGCAATGGTTTGTGTGTTAACTCTGCAGCTGCCTGTTAGCTGGAAGCTTTCATGAGCTGCCATGCATTCAGAGGACAGGTCCAGCAGTGCCCTTTTTGCTTCAGATGCACCACAAGCAAGGGTGCTAAGCAGAGAGGAATGGAAGTTGCCACCTCCTGCAAGCACCATGTCATTTTTAGCCTCGATTCATCATTTTCAGTTCATGCTTTCACAGAAATTTGCTGTTCCAGCTTTTGGCCAGGATTGATCTACTGTTATTTGTCAAGCAAACCTGCAGCTAACCATTCTCTCAGACTCGCTCCTTAGCCCAAACTGCTCAACCAAGGAGTACATGAACTTGGGTGTCAAAAAAAAGAATGATCAAATCCAAAAGATCATAGAATCAAAGAATGGTTTTGGTTGGAAAGGACCTCTAAGCTCATCCAACCCAACCACTCTCTGACTCTGCCAAGGCTGTGGCTTAAACCGTGTTCCTCATCACCACTTCTCTGCCTCTTTGAAACACCTCCAGGGATGGGCATTCAACCACCTCCTTGGGGAGAACCCTTTCAGGGGAGAAGTTTCTTCTCATACCCAACCTAAACTTCCCCTGGGGCAACCTGAGGCTATTTCCTCACCTCTCCTGCCCATAACTGTCAAGTGATCCCTCCCTGTTCTTGTCCTGATCCATCAAGCCATGCCTTATCATAGAATCAACCAGGTTGGAAGAGACCTCCAAGCTCAGCCAGTCCAACCTAGCACCCAGCCCTATCCAGTCAACTAGATCATGGCACTAGTGCCTCATCCACTCTTTTCTGGAACACCTCCAGGGACGGCGAATCCACCACCTCCCTGGGCAGCCCATTCCAATGGCCTTATAATTTCTCCTCCCTGTGCCACTGGGGGTGAGGCGTGAAGCAGCAGCTACTTGCTGCTTTGTTGCTGTCTGGACTTCAACCACGACACCTCCACAGCAGGAAAGTCACACCTGGCTACGTACTGTGCCTATGAATTGAGGGCAACTCATCAGCCAGACATAGAAGGATCAAGCAAGACAAGTTTTGCATGCTCCTATCAACAACCAATTACCCAGGGGAAGAGAGGAGCATTCCTAGATCCTGTCACCAAAGAGCTCCATCCAAAACTTGCAGCATGAGATAAACTTGGATTTCTTCTTTGAGGCTTGGTTCTTTACTACTGCAGAAGTCAGTCAGTGATGTGCAAGAAATCAGCTTCATTTGCTGCTTGAGATGGAACTGACTTAAAAAAAAAAAACCACGTTTGCAAGTAAAGCCTAAACATACAGGGCAAGGGACAGCAGACACAAACTGGAAGCCAGCAAGTTCTGCATCCAGTTCTGGAGCCCCCATTACAAGAAGGATGTAGACATGCTGCAGTGTGCCCAGAGCAGGGCCATGAGGATGCTCAGAGGGCTGCAGCAGCTCTGCTATAAGGACAGACTGAAAGAGTTGGGGCTGTTCAGTCTGGAGAACAGGAGGCTCTCAGGTCACTTTCTTGTGGCCTTCCAGGATCTGAAGGGGGCCTACAAATAAGCTGGGGAGGGACTTTTTAGGCTCTCAGGGAGTGCCAGGACTAAGGGGAACGAAGTTGGAGAAGGGTAGGTTCACTCTGGACATGAGGAGGAAGTTGTTGAGCATTAGAGCGGTGAGAGGCTGGAATGGGTTGCCCAGGGAGGTGGTTGAGGCCCCATGCCTAGAGGTGTTTAAGGCCAGGCTGGCTGAGGCTGTGGGCAGCCTGCTCTAGGGTAGGGTGTCCCTGCCCATGGCAGAGGAGTTGGAACTGGCTGATCCTTGTGGTCCCTTCCAACCCTGACTGATTCTATGATTCCAAGTTCCACCTCAATATGAGGAGAAAGTTCTTTGGTGTGAGAGTGCTGGAGGCCTGGAGCAGGCTGCTCAGAGAAGTAGTGGAGTTTCCTTCTCTGGAGGCTTTCAAGACCCACTTGAATATATTCCTGTGTGCCCTGCCCTGGGTGACCCTGCTCTGGCAGGGCAGGGAGAGCTGGACTGGATGATTTCAGGAGGTCACTTACAACCCCTCCCATTCTGTGATTCCATGACCTGTCTCCCACAGCACCTGTAGGTAATCTAGCCTAGAAACACAAACCCTGCAGCTCAGCTGTCAGCAATAACCACAGATTCAGAGCTAAAACCAGACCACCACCAGCACACACTGACCGATTTGAACTGCAGAAGGCAGCTTTGCTCTGCAGCCAGTACTAAAAACATTGTTTTGTTCACTCTAAGAACCTGCAACTTTCTCCCACTGGACACTCGATCAATACAGGTTATTAATACCTATTTGGCCGTGTAAGAAAGAAAGACAGAAAGACAAAAATCTGCTGCTCTGACTCTCCAGATACTTGGTGTTGGATCAGAAAAAGCCACCTATAACTCAGGAGAGCCACCGCAGCGCACTGCAAGTAGCCAGGACTAAGAGCTGGGGTGGGGAACAGAGCTTTGTGCTGCGAGGGAAGGAGAAAGAGAGGTCTGAGAGCATTTGTGTGTTCGGGGGCTGGAAATCAGAGCAGAGATCAGAACGCGAAATGCATGCAGAGATGGAGACACAGGCAGGGGCATGCACAAGTGGGCATGTGAGAGAAGGGGGGAGAGAATAAAAAGAGAATAGGTAGCAATGTTGGGGGGAGTGGGGTGGAAAAGGCAAAAAGAATTCCAGGCAACCCACAGGCATTCCTCTGGGTGACAGCCCGCAGGAAAAGGCAGCCCAGATAGTGGTGTGCGGAGGGACAGGGAACCCTGCTCTGCCAGGAAGGGTGAGGGAATGGGCGACAGAGGGAGAGGAAAGGGGAGGCAGAGGGAATCACAGAATGTCAGGGACTGGAAGGGCCCCGGAGAGCTCATCCAGCGGAACCCCCCCGCCAGAGCGGGATCACCTAGGCCGGATCACACAGGGACGCGTCCAGGAGAGTTCCGACTATCTCCAGAGAGAGACTCCACAACCCTCCTGGGAAGGGGCGACAGAGGGCGAGAGAGGGAGGACAGAAGAGAGGGCCAGGAACACAGAGGGCAGGGGGGAAGGGGGCACACAGAGCAAGGGGACAGGCTCTCACCTCGCAGCCGCCGCGCCAGGCGCTTGGCCCAGGCGCCTCTGTGGGGCGCGGCGCCGTCGAACGGCAGCTGGTGGCGGCTCGGTACCTCGGTCCCGCCGTGTCCCGCCGGCAGCCGCCGTTGCCGCCGCCCGCCGCCGCCCTGCCCCGTCACGCCGCTGCCCAGAGACGACGAAGCGCCGACCGCGGGGCTGCCCCACTCCACGTCCATCTCCAGCACCGGCCCCTCCACCGCCGCCGCCGCGGCCCCCTCCTCCTCGGGCTCGAAGCCCGGGTTGTCTCGGCTCCAAGCTTGCCGAGAGCAGGCGGAGAGCGGCGGCGACGGCGGGCAGGAGCCGGCCCGAGCCGCCTCACCCAGCCGCTCCAGCTCCAGCTGCTCCCGCCCGCGCCGGCAGCCCCCTCGGCCCGCCATCGGCCCACCACCGGCCCACCACCGCCGCCGCCGCCGCCCGGGGCGGGCCGCCACTGCCCCCCGCCTTTCACCCGCCCTCCAGGCCGGCCCGGAAAGCCCGGGGCACGGAGGGAGATGTAGTTGCCGTGGTCCTGCCTCCCGCCGGCAGCTCCGGTCCGCTTGTCGTGCCGGCAGAACGGGGCGCGGCCGTGAGGCGGTCGCGGAGTAGCGGCGCAGGGAGTACTTGAGGCCAGCCCGCTGCTCGCCCCTGGCCAAAGCAGGAGGAGACCCCGTGGAGGGGCTTTACCCACTCAATACGTTACGGGGAAGTGCCTATCCCATGGCGTTCTTTGGGGGGATCCGCTGGCAGCTCCTGAAAGGAGGTCGGGGCAAGGCGGGCGTTGGTCTCTTCTCCCTACTAACAAGTGATAGAAGGAGAGGAGATGGCCCCAGCTTGCACCAGGAGGGGTTTAGGTTGTGCATTAGGAAGCATTTCTTCTTAAAAAGAATTGGCGACCTATGGAATAGGCTCCCCAGGGAGGTGGTTGAATGCCGAAGCGCGGAGGTGCTTCAGAGAGGCAGAGGTACGGTGCTGAGGACCGTGGTGCAGCCCCAGCCTTACACAGATGTGGTGCTGAGGGTTCAGCACCAGCCTTACACCGATGTGGTGCTGAGGGTTCAGCCCCAGCCCTACAGAGATGTGGTGCTGAGAGCCACAGTTCAGCCCCAGCCTTACACAGATGTGGTGCTGCGAGTCACGGTTCAGCCCCAGCCTTACACAGATGTGGTGCTGAAAGCCTTAATTCAGCCCCAGCCTTACACAGATGTGGTGCTGCGGGGCACGGTTCAGCCCCAGCCTTACACAGATGTGGTGCTGAGGATTCAGCCCCAGCCTTACAGAGATGTGGTGCTGAGGATTCAGCCCCAGCCTTACAGAGATGTGGTGCTGAGAGCCACAGTTCAGCCCCAGCCTTACACAGATGTGGTGCTGAGGGTTCAGCCCCAGCCTTACACAGATGTGGTGCTGAGAACCATGGTTCAGCCCCAGCCTTACACAGATGTGGTGCTGAGAGCCATGGTTTAGCCCTGGCCTTGGCAGCGTTAGGGAGAGTTTGGACTCAAAGATCATCTCCAGCCCAAATGCTGCTTCGATTCTAAAGCCCCAGACAGAGTCAGGAAGCTGCCCCCTGCCCCAACCCCACACGCAGATGATGCAGCCTGAAGGTTTGTGGATTTATTTCGATCCAGTTACAGCAAAACACAGCTGGCAGCAGAGTGACAGAGGGGATAATGCCCACTCCGTGGTCTGACAGCATTCGTCTCACTTCCCTGTGCCTCTGCCACCCGCACCCTGTGTGCCTCGCAGCGCGGAGGGCTGGCACTGCTGGCAGCCGAGGGGAGGCCACCGGGTAAAGAAGCTGCCCCAAGCCCCAGCAAATCACATTTACAGTTACCCGAAGTGAAGCTACCCCACACGCAGCTACCGCACACACGCTCCTCTTAGGTAGGAACCGAAAAAGCAGGGGAAGGTAGCATCGGCCTCCCTCTAAAGGGTGACCTCATTGCTCTCGATGCTGTGAGCATCTCGGGCATCCTCAGCACTCTCCACTGTCTGATTGCTGCTGTTGTCGGGAGCCTCGGCGCGGCTCTCCCTGCTCTGCTGGCTGTCCCCTCTGGCACTGGCCTTGCTGTCATCTGCCGCTTCGTGGCTATCCCGTTCCTGCCAGCTGTCGTTCTCCACGCTCCGGTCCCGCTGCTTGCTGTCCTGCTCGCTGCTACCCTGCCCGTGGCTCTTGTCAGCCCACTCCTGGCTGATGGCCTCCTTCCTCAGGGACAGAGAGACAGCAGGAACCTCCCGAGAGTGGAATTCTTGCTGGCTGTCTGCATCCGGGGCACTGTCATCCTCTTTGGTGACATCGTACCTAATGAGCTGCGTTAGAGAGAGAAACGAGAGAGATTCATTAAATGGTTTGGGTCGGAAGGGACCTTGAAGATCATCCCCTTCAAACCTCCTAAAAATAGGTCAGAGATTTTAAACCACCCATGCCACACAGTGAAAAGCATTTGTAGGATGAGTCAATGCCACATCCACAGCTCCACATTTTTTTTCCTGGCCTGTTTCCCTTCTACATCAGCCTCCCTCCATGCAGACTTCAAGATTGAAGAGCAAGCCTTCATTTACTCTTGCCTTTTGGCAAATGCTCACTTATTTCAGGCCTCACTTGCTCCCTTTTAACTCTTCTACCCTACCCTTCTACCTGCAGCAAGTGCACAACTCCTCCAGTCCAGTCCTCGACCTAGCACTGAAAGGGGCAGCACTAAACCATATCCCTAAGCACCAGGTCCATAGGCTGCAGTCAAGCAATGTGATCTTATTTTATCTGACTTTGTTTTATCTCAGGTGACAACGGGGTGACTTATGCACCTCAGCAGCATCTAATAGAGCTGGGGGCAAACTGCACAGAATCACTGAATGCACCCAGTTGGAAGAGCCCTCCAAGCTCAGCCAGTCCAGTGAAGGGTCAGCACTAAACCATGTCCACAGGCTGCTTGAACACCTCCAGGGATGGGGACTCCAGCACTGCCCTGGGCAGCCCGTTCTAATGTTTGAGAACTCTTCCAGTGCAGAAATATTTCCTATCATCCAGCCTGAACCCCCTCTGGTCCCCAAACCACAAACCTGCAGGCTGCCCCCTCCTCACTCAAGCCTCCCTTCAGGGAGCTGTAGAGAGCAATGAGGTTTATCCTCAGCCTCCTCCAGCCTGAACACCCCCAGCTCCCTCACCCCTCTTCATAACCCAGGTGCTCCATGCCCTTCTCCAGCCTTGCTGCCCCCCAGTCCCTCAATGTCCTTCCTTGAGAGAGTGATTTGCCATTGGAATGGGCTGCCCAGGGAGGTGGTGGAGTCACTGTCCCTGGAGGTGTTCAGGAAAAGACTGGATGAGGCACTTAATGCCATGGTCTAGTTGACTGGATAGGGCTGGGTGCTAGGTTGGACTGGATGAGCTTGGAGGTCTCTTCCAACCTATTCTATTCTATTCCTGGCCCAGAACTGAACACAGCACTTGAGGTGTCACAGAAGGACAATCCCCTCCCATTTCATTCCTTCACTTCTGCCTGCTTCCCCCTCCCCAGCCCTCTTTCAAACCAACTCCCACGAAATAACAGCTCCCTTTCCAAGCTCCTGGCTGTCACTGCTCAGGGCCATTTACCTTTTGAGCAGCTTTGTGGAGTTTGCTGGACTTCATCAGCCTGGCTTTTGCCCTCAGCCTGTAGACCACACTGTCACCTCTGCCAGCATTTTTATCCGGGGTGAGGGGAGGGAAAGTTAGTGGCAGGTCTGTGGAGAAAACTGTGATGGCCTCATCAGACTCATCTGTGTCATTGGAATTGTTGTCATCGTGGTCATCATCATCATCATCACCCTCCACAGCTTCATGGCTCTGGCTCGACGCGTCAGGGAAGCGCTGGAAAATGTTGGGACAAGCATCGGGCAGCGGAGCAGCTGGCTGAGGTGTGCAGCCTGCTTTCTGCCCTGGGCTTGTGTGCTGCTGAGGAGCTGCATGCCCAGGTTGCTCTGGATCTCCTCAGCTTGCCTGAGGATTGATTTTTTTGTTGTTGTTGGTTATTCCTGGAGAGATGTTGCCCCTAGTGCTGGGCCGCAGAAGCGTTGCCAGCAGGGCAAGGGAGGCGATTCTGCCCCTTTAATCTGTGTCAGACCCCACCTGGAGTCCTGTGTGCAGTTCTGCAGCCCCCAGCGCAAGAAGGACGTGGAACTGTTGGAGTGAGTCCAGAGAAGGCCACAAAGATGCTTAGAGAGCTGCAGCAGCTCTACTATGAGGACAGGCTACAAGAGTTGGGGCTCTGCAGCCTGGCGAAGAGAAGACTTTGAGTGGTATCTGAAGGGGGCTACAGGAAGGCTGGGGAGGGACAATTGACAAGGTCTGTGAATGACAGGAGGAGGAGGAATGGGTTTGAACTGGCAGAGGGCAGATTGAAACTGGGTGTTAGGAAGAAGCTCTTTGCAGTGAGAGTGGTGAGACACTGGCACAGGTTGCCCAGGGAGGCTGTGGATGCTTCCTTTGTGGAAGGTGCTCGAGGCCAGGCTGGATGAGGCCTTGAGTGACCTGTTCTAGTGGGAGGTGTCCCAGCCTATGGCAGAGGGTTTGGATGAGCTTTGAGGTCCCTTCCCACCTAAGGCACTCTATGATTGTATAGAAGGATCCCCTTTCTCTCCGCACGGGCTGCCCCGCAGCACTCGGGCAGCATTCTGCTGCTCCAAACGCTTACCGGTTCTGAGAAGTCCACACTTTCCTCCCAGGAGTGAAGAGTCTGAAAACAGCACAAAACTCATGGTTAGCTCACAAAGCTTGCACAGGAGAGCTGCTCAACAGGCTGTGTGCTCCTTAAGCACTTCATCACAGCGTGGGCTGGGTTGGAAAGGATCTGAAAGCTTGTCCTGTTCCAACCCCCCTGCCATGGGCACCTCCCATCAGCCCAGCTTGATCTAGGCTCATCCATCCTGGCCTTCAACACCTCCAGGGAGGGGGCAGCCACAGCTTCTATGGGCAATCTTTGCCTGTCTCCTCACTCTCAAGAATGTCTTCCTCATTTCCAGTCTCAATCTCCCTTCTCCCAGCTCAAATCCATTGTCTCTTATCCTAGTACCACAAGTCCTTGGATAGAAGAATGATCCCTAAATGTATTTTGTTGTGCCTGGACAGTTCAGTCCCATTTCTGCTGGCACTGATTACAACACAGTAATGAGCCTTTGTGACTAACAGGTCTCTGAAACCATCAGCAGTGCTTTCAGGAGCATTCCCAACACTGACACTTAAGCTCTCATCGTGGCTTGTGTGCCAGCCTGTCAGTCCTGAGGGTTGTGGAGAGAGCTGCCAAGATACTGAACAATACAAATCCCAATGCTTTGCTGCCTTGGCTTCTATTCACAGAATCATAGAATCAGTCAGGGTTGGAAGGGACCACAAGGATCAGCCAGTTCCAACCCCCCTGCCATGCCCAGGGACACCCTACCCTAGAGCAGGCTGCCCACAGCCTCAGCCAGCCTGGCCTTAAACACCTCCAGCCATGGGGCCTCAACCACCTCCCTGGGCAATCCATTCCAGCCTCTCACCACTCTCATGCTCAACAACTTCCTCCTCACCTCCACTCTGACTCTCCCCACCTCCAGCTTTGCTCCATTGCCCCTAGTCCTGGCGCTCCCTGAGAGCCTAAAAAGTCCCTCCCCAGCTTTTTTGTAGCCCCCTTCAGATTTGGGAAGGCCACAAGAAGGTCACCTGGGAGCTTCCTCTTCTGCAGCCTGCACAGCCCCAACTCTTTCAGTCTGTCCTCACAGCAGAGCTGCTGCAGCCATCTGAGCATCTTCCTGGCCCTGCTCTGGACACACTCCAGCAACTCCACATCCCTCTTGTAATGAGGGCTCCAGGACTGGATGCAGTACTCCAGGTGGGGTCTCACCAGAACAGAGCAGAGGGTTCTTCCTTCTATTCTTTATTTCATATCCACTCTCAATCTCCCTTCTCCCAGCCCAAAGCCATTGCCCCTCATCCTGGTATTCCCAGCCTTTGTAAACTTCCAGATCTTAGCACTGAAAGCTCTCTGCTTTCTCTTCCAGATAGTTGCCCCTACCTGCTGAGGTGCCACCAGGTCATCCTCCCAGGACTGAGATTTCACATGGAGGTTGTGATACCTGTGTGAGCGGTGGCCCTTGAGGTCCTGCAAGAGAAAAGTAAAAGGTCCTTTGAATGCAGAGGAGCATAAGGAAGCAGGCAAAGCAGCCTGCATCACAGCCTGTTTGCAGCAGATCCTCCTGCAGAGGATGTGTGTGCTCAGTGCAGGAGGAAGAGGACCCAGAACAGGCTATGGTGCTAGATGAACATGAGACCCAAGCAGCAGAACACAGAAGATGTGCCTCACCCACAGAGAGAGCCTGGGAATATTCAGAGCAGTTCCTCCAGCTCCTTCTTACTGAGTTAGAGCTAACAGACCATAGTTTCCTGCTAATTCTCAGGTCATTCTGCTAACAGTGAGTTATGTCCCACCTCCTGAGGACACCAAACCAAAGGCAGTGGCTGATTTTCAAAGCAAAGAATTGGTTTTATGTGAGGAGCAGCTGGTGATAAAGCAAACAGTTCTACACAAGACTAACACAGCTCACTCTCACCACTCCAAAATATCAGGGGAGCTACAATCAGAGAACTGTTTGAGTTGGAAGAGACCTCCAAGACCATCCAGTCCAACCAGCAACCCACCAACACCACAGGCACCAAGTGCCATGGCCACAGGTTTCCTGAACACCTCCAGGGATAGGGACTCCACCACCTCCCTGGGCAGCCTGTGCCAATCCCTGACCACTCTTGCAGCAGAGAAGTGTTTCCTCATCTCCAACCTAACCCTTCCCTGGCAGAATTTCAGGACATTTCCTCTCATCCTATCACCTGAGACTAGAGAAAAGAAACCAACCTCACCTCACTCCAACCTCCTAAATCTATAATCCAAAAAGCTTTTATTAAAGGGAATGAATAAAAGATGAAAGGAGCTTACATATTTCTCCTCAGAGGTGGCAGAAGTGGCCTGCTGCTTGGATTTACTCACCTGGGAGGGAGAAAAGGGGAAGAGCATTTGTCAGTGTTGAGCCAAAGAAAACATGCAAGAGAGGAGAGCCACAAAAATGATCAGGAGGCTGCTGTGGGGACAGGCTGAGGGAGCTGGGACTGTTCAGCCTGGAGATGAGAAGGCTCCAGGCAGAGCTCAGAGAAGCCTGCCAGTACCTGAAGGGGCTACAAGAAGGCTGCAGAGGGACTGTTCCCAAAAGCCTGCAGGGACAGGATGAGGGACAGGATGAGGGACAATGGTTTGAGAGCAGAGAAGATTGAGATTGGATGTGAGGAACAACTTGTGCTCCAGGAGGGTGCTGGAACACTGCAACAGGTTGCACAGGGAGGTGGTTATGGTTCCATCCCTGGAGCTCTTCAAGGTGAGGCTTGACAGGGCTGTGGGCAAGCTGATCTAGTGGAGGACAGTCCCTGTCCCTGCAGGGGAGATTGAACTGGATGAGCTTTGGAGTTCCCCTCCAGCCCAGCCCCTTCTGAGTGACTCTGTGTGAGTGTGTTTGTGCAGTTGGGGTTTACTCACAGGCCGTGCAGCAGCAATGCTGATGAGGCAGAGACACAGAAGTGCTCCCTTCATTGTGATGTGTTACCTAGAAAAGATTTGGGAACAGGGAGTCAGAGGTAAAACAGCACCAAGCAAAAAATGCCACAGGCTTTTTTACCTCTCCTGGTACACCTGACCCTGCTGAGCCCAGCTCCCTGCTAGGCATTCAACCTGCCCTTGCCAAGTGTTCTCCTCTGCCCTCCGCCACCACCCCACACCCAGCTGGGTTTGTGCTGATTTAGCAGCTCAAAAGCTGCAGGAGTTTTTAAGCACTTCCCTCAGTCTGAGATGCTGAGGAGTGCTGAGAGCAGCCACCCTGAGACAGTTGAGCAGCCTCCCTCTGTCACCTGCTGGCTGGCACTGGCTGCATGGCCAGCTGTAAAGATCAGCTGTGGTTTGCCTGCCTTCGTTTAACATCGTCAGAACAGGACAAGACAAAGCTCAGCTCGGGTTCTCTTCTTGGTTGTTTTCAGGGCTGTCAGCTGGAGTAAATTCAGTTTAGATGAGCACAAAGTGCTCTGATGAGAGGTTTTTATTCCCTCTCCAGAAGTTTGAGCAGTGTAGCCTTGTGTTTTCCAAGCAACAAAGGCAAACCTCTCCTCACCTTGCAGTTTGAGCAGCTTATTCAGTCGGAGTGATTCCCGCTGATATAAAGAGAGCACAGCAAGTTTTGGGGCTGACAGACTCAAGGGAACACCTCTCAGAAATTAGACTGAGGCACAAGTGATGTCCCTCAAGGGTCTGTGCTGGTGAGCCAAGAGGCATTGTAGACTTCAGTAACTCACAGCAGGCAAGAGAGGCTGCAGAGGGCATGTTTCAGATACATCAGCAAGGCTGTCCCTGGGACAGGACACCCAGAAGCGAGGCAGTGTCCAGAGTTACACAGGGACCTTATTGCTCTCTACAACTACCTGAAAGGAGGTTGTAGCCAGGCAAGGGTTGGTCTCTTCTCCCAGGTACCCAGTGACATTACAAGAGGACACAGTCTCAAATTGCACCAGGGCAGGTTCAGGCAGGACATTAGGAAGAAATTCTTCAAGGGAAGAGTGATTGGCATTGGAATGGGCTGCCCAGGGAGGTGGTGGAGTTGCTGTCCCTGGAGGTGTTGAAGCAAAGCCTGGCTGAGGCACTTAGTGCCATGGTCTGGGTGATTGGCCAGGGCTGGGTGCTAGGTTGGGCTGGCTGAGCTTGGAGATCTCTTCCAACCTGCTTGATTCTATGATTCTGGAGCAGGCTGCCCAGGGAGGTTTCCCTGTTTAAAAGGAGACTGGATGAGGCAGTTAGTGCCATGATTTAGTTAATTGGAAGGGTTAGGTAATAGGTTGGACTGGATGATCCTAGAGGTCTTTTCCAACCTGGTTAATTCTGGTTCTGAGAGAGCTGCATGCCCCATCCCTTCAGGAGCACAAACTGCCAGGCAGTGCTTCCACAAGGGAGAAAACTTTCTTTGCTCAAGCACCAGCTCTGAACTTCCAGCACAGCCTTCTCAGCATCCTTCCCCTGACATCCATCAGCTTTGAAACGGAGGTTCTACACCACACTTTGCCACCCCTACAGCAACCTTGCTTTTCCCACAGAGAAACATCCCTGGCCAGGGAAACTCTTCTCCAAGGTCTCCTTCCTGACAACTGACTGAAGCCTGCAGACACTAGAGGCGAAAAAAAAACCAGCAGGGAAAGGATTACCTCTTGGGGTGCTGCGGCAGGAGGGCTCAGAGCGATCCCGGCGGCTGCAGGCAGTCGGCTCCCAGCAGCTGCTCTCTGCTGCTGTCTGCCTGGCATCGCCGACCTCAGGGCATTTAAACCCTGTGCCGAGCGCTGCCACCAATCCCCGTAGGGCGGAAAACGATGAGGTCAGGCGGCTCCTGGCCCCCATCCTGCCCACATTTCTCCTACACTTCCTCCTTGGCTTTTGTGGCTCTGGGGTTAAAACGTTACTTATGGGCAAGATCATTAACCAGCAGGTCTGTTGAAGGCACAGCGTTTGGTATCGTGTAGGAGGGGTTCAGGGCATGAATGCACAGCATTTTGGTATCGAGTAAGAGGTCCTCAGGGCATGGCTGTCCTTCTGTGAGAGGGCAGAGCCTTTCCCAGAAAGCTTTCATGCCTTGGTTTATGGGAGCATCCTGCTTTTGGTCCTGAGCTCCTGCAGCTGCATTGTCACCCAGCAGAGAAAGGGGGATCAAGAAAAGGAGAGAAGACCCAGGGGTGGAAATAAAAATGGATCTAATCATAGAATCAACCAGGTTGGAAGAGACCTCCAAGATCATCCAGTCCAACCTAGCACCCAGCACTATTCAGTCATTTAGACCATGGCACTAAATGCCTCATCTGGACCAGCCAAACTGATCCTAGTATGAAGTATAGTGCTCAATGGCTCCAAGTGCTGCTGGAGAGCAGTGCCAAGAGCTGTCCCTCAGGAGGTCCCTGCTGGCACCTGTGCTGGGCAATGTTTTTAATCACTGCTATAGGCAGCAGGATCAAGGCACCACAAGCAGTGTGCAGATGGCACCAAGCTGAGTGGTGCTGTCCATATGCCAGAGGGACAGGATGGCATCCAGGGCTGCCAGGAACATGCATTCTATACAGGCATAGAAGGGTTTGGGTTGGAAGAGACCTTTGAGATCACCCACTCCAACCATTCCCTAACACTGGGGCTAAGCCATGGCACTCAGCACCACAGCTCTGCCACTTGGAAACACCTCCAGGGATGGGCATTCATCCACCTCCCTGGGCAGCCTCTGCCAGCCTTTGATAAGCCTTTCAGGGAAGAAGTTTCTTCTAATGTCCAACCTAACCCTCTGCTGTGCAACCTGAAGCTGTTTCATCTTCTCCTATTGCTTGTTCCTAGGGAGCAGAGCCCAACCCCACCTGACTGCAGCTTCCTCTTAGGGAGCTGCAGAGAGCAATGAGCTCTGCCCTCAGCCTCCTCTTCTCCACACTGCACACCCCCAGTTCCCTCTGCTGCTCCTCCCCAGCCCTCTTCTCCAGACCCTTCCCCACCTTCCTTGCCCTTCTCTGCACCTGCTCCAACCCCTCAGTGTCCTTCTTGCAGGGAGGAACTGAACTCAGCACTTAAAATGTGGCTTCCCCAGTGCTGAGTCC
Organism: Tricholaema leucomelas; assembly: GCA_013400475.1. Lineage (NCBI taxonomy): Eukaryota > Metazoa > Chordata > Aves > Piciformes > Lybiidae > Tricholaema lacrymosa > Tricholaema leucomelas. The sequence continues at coordinate 42,048 of WAAF01015159.1, forward strand.
AGGGGCACAATCCTGCTGCCCACACCAGTGCTGATGCAGGCCAGGCTGCTGGTGCCCTTCTTGCCCACCTGGGCACAGCCTGGCTCATCTCCAGCTGCTGTCACCCAGCATACCCCCAGGGCTTTCTCTGATGGGCACTTTCCAGCCACTCTGCCCAGGCCTGGAGTGTTGCTGGGGTCACTGTGACCCAAGTGCACTGATGTCAGGACCTGTAAACAAGCTGCCCAGTGCAGGTCAGCAGCAGGTAGCAGTGGTGCCAGTGCAGCAGCTCTCAAAGACCTGCACAAGTCAATTATCACTGTGGCTTTTCAAGGGCAATGTTTTGCAGTTACCTGAGACTTTTGTCTCCTGGCAGAGCAGCTCTCTGCCCCCCCATCCCCCAGGGAGTTGTTCCTGGCAGGCAACTGCCATTTCCAGCCTGCTGGGAGACTGGTTGCTGAGTGCTAGAGCTAGATGGTTGGTTTTGTAAGAGCTGAGGAACAACAGTGACAGTTGGAGTAATCCAGAAGCAGGATGTGAAGGCAGAGTTGTTACTAAATGCCTTCATTTTATGCAAGATCAGCCAGTACAGAGCTGGAGTAAATTTAGCCCTCATCCCATGCCTGTCATTATGTGGTTATTCATTCTGTAAATCATTTTCATCTGCCTGAGCAAGCTTTTGACTTGGTAGGAGGACATGCAACAGTGCTAGGTCCAGTCCTCTTCAATGTCTTCATCAGTACCATTGATGAGGGTACAGATAGACAGACAGAGAGACAGGCAGTGTGTTCAGCAAGTTTGCTGGCAATACCAAACTGGCTGAGACACCTGGAGGATGTGAGGCCATTCAGAGAGACTTGGGTAGAGTGAAGAGCTGGGCAGAGAGGAACCTGATTAGGTTCAACAAGGATCGGTGCAGAGTTCTGCACCTGGGAAGGAAGAATCGACTGCAGCAGCAGAGGCTGGGAGGGGATGTGCTGGAGAGCAGCCCTGTGGAGAAGCAGCTGGGAGTGCTGCATGGGCAGCAATGTGCCCTGGTGGCCAAGAAGGGATCCTGGGCTGCATGCAGGAGAGTGGGCAGCAGATCTAGGGAGGTTCTCCTACCCCTCTGCTCTGCCCTGCTGAGGCCCTACCTGGAATATTGCATCCAGTTCTGGGCTTCCCAGTTCAAGAAAGAGAGAGATCTGATAAAGAGAGTCCAAGGGAGGGCTGCAGAGATGCTGAAGGGACTGCAGCACTGCCTGGGGAGGAGAGGCTGAGAGCCCTGGGGCTGCTTAGTCTGCAGAGGAGAAGGCTGAGAGGGGATCTGAGCAATGTCTGTAACTGTCTGAGGGCTGGGGGTCAGGAAGGAAGGGACAGGGACAGCCTCTGCTCACTTGTGCCCTGGCATAGGACAAGGGGCAATGGATGGAAACTGCAGCACAGAAAGTTGCACCTCAACATGAGGAATAACTTCTTGACTGTAAGGGTCCCAGAGCCCTGGCACAGGCTGCCCAGAGAGGTTTTGGAGTCTCCTTCTGTGGAGCCTTTCCAGCCCTGCCTGGATGTGTTCCTGTGTGACCTGTGCTGGATTCTCTGGTCCTGCTCTGGCAGGGAGGGTTGGACCCGAAGATCTCCAGAGGTCACTTCCAACCCCTAACCTCCTGTGACCCCCTCAGAGATAAGCAAGAGGCAGGCAGAGATGGGGCAGCTTCCACCATTTCCACTTCCCACCTTGCAAAGCCTCATCTCAGTTCTCTGGAGCAGTCCAAGACCCATCTGGACACGCTCCTGTGTGAGCTGCCCTAGGTGACCCTGCTTTGGCAGGGGGGGTTGAAGCTGATGACCTTCCAAGGTCCCTTCCAGCCCCCACTGTTCTATGATCCTGTGCCTCTGCAGTGGGCACTGGGCTGGTGGGGGCAGGGCAGCAGTGAGTTGCTGGCCCCGGTATAGGCGAGAGGCTACAGGACAGCAGCTTTTAGGAGCTGTCAGGGTCCATGCAGAGCATGACCATGACAGGCTATTATTTGTTGCCTGGAGGTGACATTTTTCCACTTGGCTCTCCTGTCAAACAAGGCTTTTGACCACAATTTCTTTCCTCTTTGGCTGCCTGAGGAAGATGCAGCTCTGGGCTGCTGTCAGTGTCATCCAGAAACAGGAGCAGAGCCTCCTGCTGCAGGCTCTGGGACATCCTGAGCTGAGATGGCATCACATAGACACCTGCAATGCCCAATCCTTCAGGAGAGCAAGCTTGTGGTTAGATTCTTTTCCCCTTCAAAAAAACAAGCATCTGGAGAAACCAGAGCAGCATCTTCTTGGTGACTAAGACTGGCAGAGAGAGATCACAGGATGTCAGGGGTTGGAAGGGACCCAAAGAGATCATCCAGTCCAACCCCCCTGCCAGAGCAGGACCAGACAACCTAGCTCAGGTCACACAGGAACACATCCAAACAGGCCTTGGAAGGCTCCAGAGAAAGAGACTCCACAACCTCTCTGGGCAGCCTGTTCCAATGCTGTGGGACCCTTACAGTCAAGAAGTTCCCCCTTGTGTTGAGGCAGAACCTCCTGCACTGCAGCTTCCATCCATTGCTCCTTGTCCTTTCCCAGGGAGGAGACTCCACAACCTAACCAATGACCTTAAAAGTCTTTTCCAGCAGAAACCATTCTATGATATCTCAAATCAAGAAGCAGCTGTAGGTTAGAATCACAGAATCAAGCAGGTTGGAAGAGACCTTCAAGCTCACCCAGTCCAACCTAGCACCCAGCCCTGGCCAATCAACCAGACCATGGCACTAAGTGCCCCATCCAGGCTTTGCTTCAACACCTCCAGGGATGGCAACTCCACCACCTCCCTGGGCAGCCCATTCCAATGCCAATCCCTCTCTCTGCCAACAACTTCCTCCCACCTGGCACTCTGCTCCCTCATCTTCAGCTCCTCTCTGCCAGCACCCCCAGCTCCCTCTCTGCCTGGCTGCTCTCAGCCACTCTGTCCCCAGCCTGTAGTGCTGCTTGGGGTTGTTGTAGCCAAAGTGTAGAACCCTGCACTTGGCCTTGTTCAATCTCATCCCATTGGCCTCTGCCCACCCATCCAGCCTGGCCAGGTCCCTCTGCAGGGCTCTCCTACCCTCCAACAGCTCCACAGCTGCTCCTAACTTGGTGTCATCTGCAAACCTACTGATGCTGGACTCAATTCCCTGCTCCAGATCATCAATTAAGATGTTGTGAGTTATACTTAACCCTCTGCACCAAAGTCTGATTTCTGTTGGGGGATGCTAGGTGTGTCAAATGCCAGTGCTTGGTGGTTCACAAGAGAATCACAGAATCAGTCAGGGTTGGAAGGGACCACAAGGATCATCCAGTTCCTACCCCTGCCATGGGCAGGGACACCTCACACTAGATCAGGCTGTCCACAGCCTCAGCCAGCCTGACCTTAAGTATCTCCAGGGATGAGGTTTTTACCACCTCCCTGGGCAACCCATTCCAGGCTCTCACCACCCTCATGCTGAAGAACTTCTTCCTAACATCCAGTCTGGGTTTCCCCATTTCTAGCTTTGTCCCATTCCCCCCTGTCCTATCACTACCTGAATCAGTGCTTCCTAGAAATCAAACACCTCAGGATGGTAAAGATGAATTCCTTCAGCAGCATTAAGAATCCTTTCCAGTAAAAGTCCTTTCCAACCCTCACCATGCAGTGATTCTGTGACTGATGGAGGGTCAGAACAGAATGTTTCTGGGCAACAGCTCCCTCCAGTCAGCAGCCAGCACATGATTAAGATCAGGGGTTGGACAGAGAGCAGCCTTTGACCTGTCCTTATCTCCCTTATCTGTGATTGCTGAGAGGAGTCACTACCTGTTCACAGGCAGGAATAGCTCTGGAAACTGCAAGGTTGGGGTGGGGGAAAAGCCCAAATATTTGAGATGCTGCCATACAGCTGTGGCTCATGAACAGCCTCAGCTGGCTCCCAGCTTTTACAGAGCCCAGTGGCTGCTCCTGCTACAGCAAAACACAGCCCAGCTGCCTGCAGCTTCTTCATCTGGAGCCCTGCTGAGCTTTTACAGCCAGCTAGGGGGGAAAAAAAGCAACACATTGTCCAGGTTTCCATTCCCCCTCCTTGTTTAAATCAATCTATTTTAATACCGAGGCCCTTGGAGGAGGAGCAGCAGGAATGAAAGCAGCAGAGAACTTTTGTGCTCTCAGCTCACCACAGTTAGCAGTGTGGAGAGCAGGACACCAGGCACTCCAGCACTGTTTTTTGTGGCTGTGTTTCAGCTCTGCCTTGACAAAGATTTACACTGGTTTGGAGTGGGGAAGTGAATGGACACTGCCAGAGTCTGACTTGCTCCCCCTCAAGCAGTGAAAGCACAGATGGAGGACATCATCTTTCTGTTCTCACCTCACCTTCCCACACACAACCAGGCAAGGCTCACAGGGTGAGGAGCAGACAGCCCACAATGAAAAGGAGAAAAGGTTGCTACCAATCCCAGAGGCCAAGCTTTTAGCAGAGACTCTCTGAGTGCCTGCTGGAAGGGGCCAGTGCACAGCAGCTGAAGAGGTGCCAGGTGTTGCACAACAGCTGGCACGCAGCCTGCGCATCTGTGGTTAGCTGCGCTCCAGGCATCTCCTCTGCTGCCTTGCCCTGGCTTTCCTGTCCCCAGAAGGTGAAGCATGTGCTAGGCAAGCAGTGGCAGGACTGCTAGAATGGGATTGTGACCCCCTCCCCCTCTGTCAGTAAACCTGACCTCAGGGCAGGGCTCCACAGCAGAACCTCTGCAGATTTCCTGTGGCCGCAGGTTTTGGTGGGAGTTCTTCGCTCTCAAGTTTAGGGCTGCTGTGGTCTGAGGTGGGATGGATGCAGAACTGAGTCAGTGAGAAAGCAAACATCTCCTGGGCACTGGCAACTAGGGTGTGGAGCCCCTGCCAGTGGAGTGGGAGGCAAAAGCCATCTGTGGGTTCAGTGAAGGGAAATTAAAGAGCTGGGGACTGGCATTGGGGAGGAAGTTGTTCGGCCGAGAAGCTGATCTGATTTTGTGGGAGAACCAAAAACCAACAGGCTGGGGTCAAGTCCTCTGCTGGTCTTAACAGGCAGAGAGAGATTTCCCCACAGCTTGCTGAGACTGTTGTGCCCCAAAGCCCTTCCAGGCAGGAGCCAGGGTTCAAGGCATCACTTTGGGTCTGGCTTGCAGAGCTGGGACACCTCCTACCCATCAGCCTGCTTCATCTTGGGGGTAGTCATAGAATCATAGGCTCAGCCAGGTTGGAAGAGACCTCCAAGTTCACCCAGTCCAACCTAGCACCCAGCCCTGCCCAATCAACCAGACCATGGCACTAAGTGCCCCAGCCAAGCTTTGCTTCAACACCTCCAGGGACAGCAACTCCACCACCTCCCTGGGCAGCCCATTCCAATGCCAATCACTCTCTCTGCCAACAACTTCCTCCTCACATCCAGCCTAGACCTCCCCTGGCACAGCTTGAGACTCTGACTCCTTTTCTGTTGCTGCTTATCTGGCAGAAGAGCCCAACCCCACCTGGCTACAGCCTCCCTTCAGGTAGTTGCAGACAGCAATGAGGACTGCCCTGAGCCTCCTCTAATCGGTGTGGCCACCTCCTGTACAACAAGAGATCAATGTCCTTCAGGGACAGCAATTTCTCCTTGGGTTTTGCATATCGAAATTGTATTAATCCTTTCACTGTTTGCAAATTCAGAGTGGGTTTTTGGGTGGGAATGGGAAGTAGTCAGTCACACCTGACAGCTGTAGGCATCAGCAAGCCAAACTACCTGAAGGGAGGCTGTAGTCAGGCAGGGTTGGGCTCTTCTGCCAGGCAAGCAGCAACAGAAGAAGGGGACAGAGTCTCAAGCTGTGCCAGGGGAGGTCTAGGCTGGATGTTAGGAGGAAGTTGTTGGCAGAGAGAGTGATTGGCATCGGAATGGGCTGCCCAGGGAGGTGGTGGAGTCGCTGTGCCTGGAGGTGTTGAAGCAAAGCCTGGATGGGGCACTTAGTGCCATGGTCTGGTTGATTGGCCAGGGCTGAGTGCTAGGTTGGGCTGGCTGAGCTTGGAGGTCTCTTCCAACCTGCTTGATTCTATGATTTTCTCAGCTGTGTAACCTTGGAGTGAATAGGATAAATGGGCATCCTGAATGTTCAGGTCATAAGAGGCATAAGAAGGGCATGGAACTGCTGGAGGGGGCCCAGAGGAGGCCATGAAGACAGGCTGGGAGAGTTGGGGCTGTGCAGCCTGGAGAAGAGAAAGCTCTAGGGAGACCTTAGAGCAGCCTGCCAGTACCTGAAAGGGCTCCAGGAGAGCTGGGGAGGGACTTTGGACAAGGGCTGGGAGTACCAGGACAAGGGACGGTGGCTTTGAGCTGGAAGAGGGGAGATGAGGAAGAAATTCTTGGCAGTGAGAGTAGGGAGAGACTGGCACAGGTTGCCCAGGAAGGTTATGGATGCCCTCTCCCTGGAGGCATTCAAGGCCAGGTTGGATGAGGCCTCGATCAGGCTGGGCTGGTGGGAGGAGTCCCTACCCATGACAAGAGGTTGGCACTGGATGGTCTTTGAAGTCCCTTCCAACCCAACCCATTCTGTGTGTGTGTCTGGGAGACAGCAGAAGTGTTTCTTTTCATTAAGAAGATACTTTCCTTTTCCTTCCCCTCTCAGTCAGTTTCCTTTTCCTCCCTGGACACCCTTTTAGCAGGATTGGAATGCAAAAGTATTTGGTTTTGGAAAGTATCTGCTGAACTGGCAGCTCAGTTACACCAGGCAGGTGCCTTTATGTCCCAGATTTGTCACCTCCTCTACCCACCAGTCCCTGCACAGAGCAGCCTGCCATAGGGAGGCAGCTGTGCACACTGTGCTTTGGCTGGCCAGGGGGACAAGCTAGGTAGAGGAGCACAGCAGTGTGAACATTTGGGGCAAGCCCTGCTCTCCTTCCTTGCCCTACCAACTCTGGAAGGGAGGTGCTCTTTTGGCAAGCCACAGCTGAGAGCTAATCAGGTCCAGATTTAGGCAATCCCTTCCTGCAGATAATTCCTACTGGCTAAGAGAGATTGGTGGTTGAGCATGCAGCTAGGAATTTAGCAGAATAAATGGCAAACTGTGGTTGGCAGAGGGATGCAAAACAGGAAGCAAGCTGCAGCTATACATTATCATAGAATCAGTCAGGGTNCCCTGAGAGCCTAAAAAGTCCCTCCCTAGCTTTTTTGTAGCCCCCTTCAGATCTTGGAAGGCCACAAGAAGGTCACCTGGAAGCCTTCTCTTCTGCAGCCTGCACAGCCCCAACTCTTTCAGTCTGTGCTCATAGATATCATAGAATCACAGAATGGGCTGGGCTGGAAGGGACCTCCAAAGGTCATCCAGTCCAACCCACCTGCCCCAAGTCATCAGGGATATCCTCAACCAGGTTGCCCAGAGCCCTGTCAAGCCTCATCTTGAATATTTCCAGGGATGGGACCACAACCACCTCCCTGAGCAACCTGCTGCAGTGTTCCAGCACCCTCATAGTAAAGAGCCTGTTCCAAACATCCAGTCTGAATCTGCTCTGCATTGTCCCTCATCCTGTCCCTGCAGGCCTTTGCAAACAGTCTCTCTCCATCCTTCATGTAAGTCCCCTTCAGGTACTGGCAGGCTGCTCTAAGGACCTGTTCCAAACATCCAATCTAAATCTACTCTGCCATTGTCCCTCATCCTGTCCCTGCAGGCCTTTGCAAACAGTCTCTCTCCATCCTTCATGTAAGTCCCTTTCAGGTACTATAAGGCTGCTCTAAGGTCTCCCCAGAGCCTCCTCTTCTCCAGGCTGAACACCCCCAGTTCCCTCAGCCTCTCCTCACAGCAAACCTGCTCCAACCCCTTGAGCATTTTCCTGCCCTCCTCCATGGACCATCTCCATCAGGTCCATGTCCTCCCTATACTGAAGGGCTCCAGACCTGACTGCAGTAGCTCATGTGAGGTCTTACCAGAGCAAAGTGGCAGAATCCCCTCTCTGGATCTGCTGGCAACACATCTTTTGATGTAGCCCAGGATGTGATGGGCCTTCTGTGCTGCAAGCCCACACTGTCTGCTCACGTCCAGTTCCTCAGCAGAGGAAAGCAAAGCCTGAGGAGATGCCTTCAGCAGCAGCAAACAATAAGCAGGGGCAGGTGATAGGGCAAACAACTCTTAAAGAGCAGCTGCAGGGCTCTTTGCATCAGGGAGGGGATTAGCAGTCAATAAGTAACAAGCCACAGCTGCTCCTTTGCTCACTGGGGCTTGTTTATCACAAAGAAGTCAAATGACTTCTTCTCACCCATGGAAAATGTGAACACAGAGGGTGAGAAGCAATTTTGGGCAGCAACATCCGTTCTGTATGGAGAAACTTGATCTGCTGCACCCAAAATAGCTGATGTTGGGACACAGACTGGATCTCAGCTCAGCAACCCATCAGGAGCAGCACGACTGCTCCTTGGAGCTCTGCTGGGCTCTCCTCAGGCAGCAGGGAGGAGATACACAGAATGGGTTAGGTTGGAAAGGTCCTTAAAGGTCATTCAGTCCCAAGCTCCCTGCCATGAGCAGGGACACCTCCCACTAGCCCAGCTTGCTAAAGACCTCATCCAACCTGGCCTTGAGCACCTCCAGGGTGGGCTGAGCCAAACTGGGAACTGAAGATCTAAGGAAGGAGGTGATCAACAGATAGCTCTGTGCCCTCAGCAGGCTGCTGAAAGGCTTCTGTGCTGGCACCCAGGCCCTGCAGGAAGCTCTTTAGGGACTCTGGCATTGTTCCTTTGCTTGTCACCCATGGCACAGCACACGGGAGCCTGGCTGAGCTCTGCTGGTGCATGCTGCTGCCTGCATCCCTGACACTTCCTGCTCTTGCACTGCTCTCCTGCTCCTAGGGCTGGCTGATAGGTTGGACTGGATGATCTTGGAGGTCTCTTCCAACCTGGTTGATTGATTCTATGCTTCTATTGCTACTCCTACACCTGAGGTTCAACAAGACCAAGTGCAGGGTCCTGCATCTGTGGTGTGTGGGGGCTGCATCAAAGCCCAGAGCTGGCTGCAGCTCAGCATTCAGCTGCTAAAGGTGCTCAGATCAGTGGCCTCTGTGGAGTGGGTTCTGCTGTTTTCACCTCTAGTCCAGGCTTGGGTAAAAGGAGACTCCCAGTGTTTGATCCACAAGGCAGCTAGAAGGCTCCTGACTGAAAAGGAGAGGCATAACTACATCCCAGGCTGGAAGCCTGATCAGAGCAGGCTGCCTGGGGCACTGCTTCTGTTTGCACAGGTATCAAGATGCACAAATACACTGATAGCCATGCACAGGTGTGGGGGACCTGGCCAGGCTGCAGCCAGGGGCTGAGCTCAGGCCTATAAGGCTTAAACCAAGGGCTGGGTCCTGCACTTGGGTCACAACAGCCCCAGGAGTGCTGCAGGCTTGGGGCAGAGTGGCTGGAAAGTGCCCAGCAGAGAAAGGCCTGGGGGTGCTGGGTGACAGCAGCTGGAGGTGAGCCAGGGGGTGCCCAGGTGGGCAAGAAGGGCAGCAGCAGCCTGGCCTGGATCAGCAGTGGTGTGGGCAGCAGGAGCAGGGCAGGGATTGTGCCCCTGGGCTCAGCACTGGGGAGGGCACAGCTTGAGTGCTGGGTTCAGTTTTGGGTTCCTCACTGCAAGGAGGACATTGAGGGGCTGGAGGAGGTGCAGAGAAGGGCAAGGAAAGTGGAGAAGGGTCTGGAGAGGAGGGCTGGGGAGGAGAAGCTGAGGAAGCTGGGGGTGTTCAGTGTGGAGAAGAGGAGGCTGAGGGCAGAGCTCATTGCTCTCTGCAGCTGCCTGAGAGGAGGCTGGAGCCAGGTGGGGTTGGGCTCTGCTCCCTGGTCTCAGGTGACAGAAAGAGGGGAAATGGCCTGGAATTGTACCAGGGGAGGTTTAAGTTGGAGAGGAGGACGAAATTCTTTGCTGCAAGAGAAAGATTGGAAGAGGCTGCCCAGGGAGGGTGGTGGAGCTGTTCAAGAAATGTGTGGTCCTGGCACTTGGGGACATGGCTTGATGGCCATGGTGGCTGAAGGTTGAACTGGATGATCTCAGAGGGCTTTTCCAACCCAAACAATCCTGGGTTTATGTTCGCACATCCTTGGAGCCTGCACTGGAGGCAGGGAGAGAGGGCAGCTGTTTTTCTGACACAGGCTACCCCAGACACTTCAAATTGAAGCCTAAGGCAGCAGAGCTGCTCCAGTTTCACCACACAGTGGCCTGCAGACAATTATCCTGTCTGCTTGGGCTGCCTTTCTGCCCCATCCCAACCCCACACAGCAATCAGTGGGGCGAAGGCAGCCCACGGGTTCTCTTCTGACATGCTGGAGCAGCTGCTTGGGCTGTCCTGGGGCTCTGGGTCAATACCCAGAAAGTCTTTCCTGGAAAGCCAACAGCTCTGCCAGGCCTGAATTGGTAACACAGCCTCTTTCAGAGTCACTTACCACAGTGTGCAGGTGATAGGTAGCAGAGGGTGAGCATGTGTGGAGCTTGAAAGCTAAACAGGCTGCCCGAGGAGGTGGTGGAGTCTCCCTGCCTGGAGGTGTTTGAGAGACCTGTGGCTGTGGCACTTGGGCACATGGTTTGGTGGCCATGGTGGTGTTGGGTTGATGGTTGGACTGGATGATCTCAGAGGGCTCTTCCAGGCCAAACAACGCCATATTCTATGATTCATTCTGTGTTTCTGTACATCAGTGGCACCAAAGCTTCTCCCAGCCCTCCTCTCCACGTGGATGCAGAGTCCAGAGTCTACTTCCCCTCATGCTGAGACTGGACCCATCCCTGGATGTGTTGCAAAAAAAGAGAGTAGATCACAGAACCATAGAATCAAGCAGGTTGGAAGAGACCTCCAAGCTCAGCCAGCCCAACCTAGCACCCAGCCCTGGCCAATCAACCAGACCATGGCACTAAGTGCCTCATCCAGGCTTTGCTTCAACACCTCCCAGGCACAGCGACTCCACCACCTCCCTGGGCAGCCCATTCCAATGCCAATCACTCTCTCTGCCAACAACTTCCTCCTAACATCCAGCCTAGACCTCCCCTGCCACAACTTGAGACTCTGTCCCCTTCTTCTGTTGCTGCTTGCCTGGCAGAAGAGACCAACCCCACCTGGCTACAGCCTCCCTTCAGGGAGCTGCAGACAGCAGTGAGGTCTGCCCTGAGCCTCCTCTTCTGCAGGCTGCACACCCCCAGCTCCCTCAGCCTCTCCTCACAGGGCTGTGCTCCAGGCCCCTCACCAGCCTTGCTGCCCTTTTCTGGACACCTTCCAGTACCTCAGCATCTCTCTTGAATTGAGGAGCCCAGAACTGGACACAGCACTCAAAGCATGGCCTGAGCAGTGCTGAGCACAGGGGCAGAAGAACCTCCCTTGTCCTGCTGGCCACACTGCTCCTGAGTCAGGCCAGGATGCCATTGGCTCTGTTGCCCACCTGGACACACTGCTGGCTCATGTGGCACTTCAGGAGATGGTTTAGTTGTCCATGGTTGCTAGAAGGATGACCTTGACAACCTTAGAGATCATTTCCACCCTTTCTGATCCCATGGCTCAAGGAGAGCAGTGCAGCAGCTCTCTGGGGCTGTTTGCCTGCCGCCATCGCCCGCAGCAGCACGTTGCAGGAAAGCTCAAGGGAACATTTCTGCTCTCAAATGTAATTAGCAAAGCTTTCTTCCTGCTGCAAAGCCCAACTGCAAACACACCCCAAAACACCAGGCTGGGTTATTTTAGGCCATGGTTTCTGCATCCAAATACCCTGAGGGGTTTGGTTTGCCAGGCTGAGGACAGGAGCTGGGGGCACAGACGTCTCTCTGCCTTCCTGTTTGAGCTCGTGGTCTGGGAGGGGCTGCCCTGGCCCATAATGACAGCTCACTGCCAGCTGCTTGTTTGCCCAAGACTCAACATATGTCATAGAGCCATAGAATCAGTCAGGGTTGGAAGGGACCACAAGGATCAGCCAGTTTCAACCCCCTGGGCAGAGATACTCTACCCTAGATCAGGCTGGCCAAAGCCTTAAACACCTCCAGCCATGGGGCCTCAACCACCTCCCTGGGCAACCCATTCCAGGCTCTCACCACTCTCATGCTCAACAACTTCCTCCTCACCTCCAGGCTAAATCTCCCCCCCTCCCGCTTTGCTCCATTCCCCCTGGTCCTGTCACTCCCTGAGAGCCTAAAAAGTCCTTCCCCAGCTTTTTTGTAGCCCCCTTCAGATCCTGGAAGGCCACAAGAAGGTCACCTGGGAGCCTCCTTTTCTCCAGCCTGCACAGCCCCAACTCTTTCAGTCTGTCCTCATAGGAGATCTGCTGCAGCCCTCTGAGCATCTCCACATCCCTTTTGCAATAGGGACTCCAGAGCTCCCAGCATCTCCACATCCCTTTTGCCATAGGGACTCCAGAGCTCCCAGCATCTCCACATCCCTTTTGCAATAGGGACTCCAGAGCTCCCAGCATCTCCACATCCCTTTTGCAATAGGGGCTCCAGAACTTCCAGCATCTCCACAACCATCCCGTAATGAGGGCTCCAGAACTGGCTGCAGTACTCCAGGTGGGGTCTCAGCAGAGCAGAGTGGAGGGGGGTAAAAACATGTGGCTCCTCTCATTCTGAGCAGGGTTACTGCTGCACCAACACATCATCAGTAGGGTAAAACTAAGTTGTCTCACCCAGCTGGGCCTAAACCCAGCTCAGGTTCCCTGTTAGTGGGTGAACAATCCAATATTTGCTGAATTCTGTTTCATGATGATAGGAAGAGCTGACATGGAAGGATCAAACAGTGACTGGGTCAAGCAGATCCTGGGCTGCAGCAGACGTGTGGCCAGCAGGTTGAGGGAGTTGATTCTCCCCCTCTACTCTGGCAAGAAGGGCAGCAGCAGCCTGGCCTGCATCAGCAGTGGTGTGGGCAGTAGGAGCAGGGCAGGGATTGTGCCCCTGGACTCAGCACTGGGGAGGACACAGCTTGGGTGCTGGGTTCAATTTGGGCCCCTCACTGCAAGAAGGACATTGAGGGGCTGGAGGAGGTGCAGAGAAGTGCAAGGGAGGTGGGGAAGGGTCTGGAGAAGAGGGCTGGGGAGGAGCAGCTGAGGGAGCTGGGAGTGTTTAGTGTGCAGAAGAGGAGGCTGAGGGTAGAACTCATTGCTCCCTGCAGCTCCCTAAGAGGAGGCTGCAGTCAGGTGGGGTTCAACCAAGCAACAAGTGATAAAACAGGAGTTGGCCTCAAGTTGCACCAGGGGAGGCTCAGGAGAAAGGGTTCTCAGGCATTGGAAGAAGCTGCCCAGGGAGCTGGTGGAGTCTCCATGTCTGGAGGTGTTTCAGATCTGAGGGCCAGGGTTTAGGCAAGGACTTGTCAGTGCTGGGCCAGTGATTGGAGTCGAGGCTCTTAGAAGGCAGCTCTGTGATTTCTCAGACAGCTCAGAGGAGGACCTGGAATGTTGCTCCTAAGTTAAAGGAGTCAGACCTGCCTCTGCAGAAGTATTTGAGAGCTGTGGCAGAGCCCAAGCAGAGGAGGGACAATTTCCATGTTTCACTCTGTTACCTGCAGCTTGCAAAAGCCTTTCAGCTGCTGAGCAGAGAGCCCCAGGTGCTGCTGCCAGGAGACAGAGCACAGCACAACCTGGCCGCAGCCTGGGACAGCAGTGGTAAGGCAGCTCCTGGCCAGGGCACATTTTATCCAGATGGGTAATTCCCTGCAGCCTGTCCCCACATGCCAAACCTCTCATCTGAAACGGAGAGAGAGAGGACTGACCCCAGCAACTGGTTACTTTCTGCTGCTCTCCAAGCCAGGTCAATCAGTAAACAGAAATAACTCCCCCTCGCTGGTGTGAGTGGGTGGAATGCACTTACTGATCTTAGGATCACAGAAGCTTTGACTTCTTTTGGCTGGAAAAGACCTTTTAAATCATCCAACCCAACTGTTCTCTAACTCTGCCAAGGCTGAGGCTAAGCCACGGTCCCCAGCACCACCTCATGGAAACACCTCCAGGGACAGGCATTCAACCACCTCCCTGGGCAGCCTGTGCCAGGCTTTGAGAGCTCCTTCAGTCAAGAAGCTCCTTGTAATGTGCAATCTGAACCTCCCCTAGTTCAGCTCTCATCCTGTTAGCTGAGACTAGGGAGAAGAGGCCAACATCCACCTCTCTCCAGCCTCCTCTCAGGGAGCTGTGGAGAGCAATGAGCTCTGCCCTCAGCCCCCTCTTCTCCACGCTGCACACCCCCAGCTCCCTCAGCTGCTCCTGCAGCTGTGTTCTCCAGACCCTTTCCCACCTTCCTTGCCCTTCTCTGGACCCTCTCACAAGCACATCAGTCGCTTCCTTTCTTATCCACACTCAGGGGGGCACCAAACCCTAACCCAGCCCCACTGCTGGGCAAGGCTTCAAGGTCCTGCTGCTTTGCACACTGAGTTGAGCAGGGTGCTGGCAGCAGAGGTTGGATCTGTAGCCCCTAAGGCCACGGTGGTCTGTGTGGCACCTGGACAAGAAGGTTGCAGGAGGACAGGGGTGCCAGGCATGGCATGGATTCAGCACCACTCTGACCCTGAGGGCAGTCACTGCAAGGGCACCATCAGGAGCAGACCTCCTTAGGGGCTGTTGGGCTCCACAGAAAGGCTTGGAGGTATCTCAGAGGAAAATGGAGGTGAGAAAGGCACAGCAACCTTGCCAGGCATATGGTGCAGCCAGCCAGCTGGAGCTCTGCTGGCTCATCACCCCCATCCACAGGCTCTGTTTGCTTCACTGCAGATGCCCATCTCCCAGAGCAGGCACCTGGCATGCCTGCAGGCTCTGGAGGAGCAACCGGGAACTGCCAGGAGGAGCTGAGTCTCCAACTGCAAACAGAGAGAAAGGCAGATCAGTGCTGAGCAGCTCCAGAGGTGTGACAGCCCTGCTTTGTTCCACTCCAGGTAAAGCTTTTCAGCTGAGCTTTTCCAGCAGCCTTCCAGTGGCTGGAAGGAAGCTGCCAGGAAAAAGCTTTTCCTTCCACTAGATGGTGCCCAGGTCTTGCTTGTGGATGTTGCTTAAGGGCATGGACAAGCTCATTGCTCTCTACAGCTCCCTGAGAGGAGGCTGCAGTGAGGTGGGGTTTGAGCTCTTCTGCCTAATCTCAGATGATAAGAGAAGAGGAAATGGCCTGAAGTTGTGCCAGGGGAGGGTTAGGTTGGAGAGGAGTAAAAATGTCTTTGGTGCAAGAATGATCAGGGATTGGAAGAAGCTGCCCAGGGAGGTGGTGGAGTGCCCGTGCCTGGAGGTGATCCAGAAAGGTATAGCCATGGCACTTGGGGACATGGTTTGATGGCCATGGTGGTGGATTGCTGGTTGGACTAAATCATAGAATGGTTTAGGTTGGAAGGGACCTCAAGGATCATCCAGCTCCAACCCCCTGCCATAGGCAGGGACACCTCCCACTAGAGCAGGTTGCCCAAGGCCTCATCCAGCCTGGCCTTAAACACCTCCAGGGAGGAAGCATCCACAACCTCCCTGGGCAACCTGTGCCAGTGTCTCACCACCCTCACTGTAAAGAACTTCCTCCTAACATCCAGTCTAAATCTCCCCTCTTCCAGCTTAAACCCATTCCCCCTCGTCCTGACATTACCAGACCTTGTCAATAGTCCCTCCCCAGCCTTCCTGTAGGCTCCCTTCAGATACTGCAAAGCCACTATAAGGTCTCCTGGAAGCCTTCTCTTCTCCAGGCTGCAGAGCCCCAACTCTCTCAGCCTGTCCTCATAGCAGAGCTGCTGCAGCCCTCTGAGCATCTTCGTGGCTCTCCTCTGGACTTGCTCCAGCAGTTCCATGTCCTTCTTGTGTTAGGGGCTCCAGAACTGAGAGCTTTTCCCACTCAAACAACTCTGCAGTTCTTTGACTCATCTTATGCTTCTATACATCACTGACATCAAAGCTTCTCCACCCCTTCTCCCTGCGTGGATGCAGAGTCTCCTTCCCCTCGTGCTGAGGCTGCTCCCACCCTGTGCCACTTGCTGGGGCTGTTTGCACCCATTTTAGCAGTTTCTGGGACAGAAAAAGCTCCCTGCAGCTGCACAACCAGTGATTAGCTTGGGGCTCTGCTGGCAGCACGACTCCAGCCTGGCTCACGTGCCAGGCCCAGCCCTAGGAATGGCGCTGGCACGGCCAGGGTGAGGTGGTGCTGCTGGAAGGGTACTGGGCCTGCTGAGCACCCTTGCAGTATGCTGGATGGAAGCCACCACACTGTATTTCTTTTTTTGCTGTGAGATACAGACATGCCAAGATGGATGATGCTTTGTGGGTCTCCTCAGCAAGGTTAAAGTGCCCAAGGAGATGGATTTGCCCTGGGCAGGAACAGGTGGGATTTAGTGGGGTTGTTGTGGGGCATCAGGAAGAGTGTGACCAACAGGTTAAGGGAGGTTCTCCTCCTCCTCTACTCTGTCCTGGTGATGCTGCATCTGGAGCACTTTGTCCAGGTCTGGGCTCCCCAGTTCAAGGGCATGGACCTGCTGAAGAGAGTACAGCAAAAGGTTACGAAGGTGATGAGAGCACTGGAACAGCTCTGTGAGGAAAGGCTGAGAGAGTTGGGGCTGTTAGACTGGGAAAGAGCAGCCTGAGGGGGGGGGTCTCATCAGTGCTGATAGATACTTCAGGGGTGGGTGTCAGGAGGATGGGGCCAGGCTGTGTTCAGTGACAGGACAAGGGATGATGGGCACAAAAAGGAACCCAGGAGTTTCCATCTGAACAGGAAGATAAACTTGTTTGGTGTGAGGGTGATGGAGCCCTGGAGAAGGCTGCCCAGAGAGGTGGTGGTGATCTGCCATTGGAATGGGCTGCCCAGGGAGGGGGTGAAGTTGCCCTCCCTGGAGGTGTTCAAGAAAAGCCTGCATGAGGCACTTAGTGCCATGGTCTGGTTGACTGGATAGGGTTTGGGTGATAGGTTGGGCTGGATGAGCTTGGAGGTCTCTTCCAACCTGCTTGAATCTGTGATTCCATCTCTGCAGACATTCAGAACCCACCTGGATGTGTTTTTGTGTGAGCTTCTCTGGGTGACCCTTGCCTTGTTGGGGGAGTTGGTCTGGATGATCTCCAGAGCTCTCTTCCACCCCCACCACTGTGTGATTCTGTGATACCCCAAGGGAGGGATGTGAACTGCCAGTTGGCCAAACTCCATCCCCGGGGTGGTGGCTGGGCCAGGGATGCAGTGAGGGAGAGAACCTTCCCAGTGCCCAGGGGTCAGTTCCCCCTCAGCACACTGCTTGTGGCAAAGCAGCTACCTGAAGTGCCGCTGCAAATGCGAAGTCAGCAGAACCTTGGGTACAGAAATGCCTTTATTGCTCCATTAGGGTGGGACAGGGAGGACAGAGGCTTCTGCCCACCGCTCGCACCGTGGCAGCGTAGGAACACCTCGACCCTGCCATAGCTGCCGCCTGCCCATGGAGAGCAGCAACCCAGGGCGCTGCCGCCGCAGCGCTGGGCACAGCCCTCCTCAGGTTAACAGGAGGCTGCCATCAGCCAGCGACACCAGTGACACGCACCAGTGACAGCAGCGATTTTTGCCTCCAGGGCTGCCAAGCGCCGTGCAACCCCCAGCAACAGGCAAGAGCATCCCTCACCCAGGCAAGAGCAGTGCCAGCGGCAGGGTTGCTGGGGGACGTGCGGGATGTCCCCCTCCAGCTCCACCACTGCAGCCCGCTGGGGGTGGTTACCGGCAGCCCCTCAGAGGGTCCCCTGGATCCAGCGGCCGTAGGGATGTGCAGGGGCTCCCCACGCCGACGGCTGCAGCCCTGCCTGATGGCTGTCGCTGCGGCTGCCCTGCTCGCCCTCGAAGGACTGGCTGCTGTCGGCGCTGGCCAGGCTGGCGTGGGGGCCGTGGGGCCCCGCACCGCCGGTGCCCATGCTGTAGAATGCCCTTTCACGGACGTGCAGCTCGTCGGCCCTCCTCAGCTGGTCCAGCTGCCTGCTGCGGCTCAGCGTGGAGAAGGTTCCCGGCGCCCCTGCCCACGGCCTCCTGCCGTAGCGCCCGGGCAGGCGCCCTCCCCCGGCCCCCGCCAATGCCCCCTTGGTCTCACCGCCTTGCCCTCGCTCCTGCCCTTTGCCCTCAGCCGTGCTGCCCCCGGCGTGCCCTGCCAGCGGCAGGGAGCTGCCCCCCGCCTGACTGGCACGCTGCCCGCCCTCGGCGCTGCCGCCACGGCCGCCTGCCCTCCCCTGCGCCCGGCTCGGTGCCCAGCTGCCAGCCTGCCCGCGTGGGGACGGCGCTTTGTTTGTCCTGGCGGAGGTGCCCAGCCCCAGGCCCGGCACCTGGCCCTTCACCCCTGCCCCGGGCCAGCCCTCCCTCTGGGGCGTGGTGGTGGTCAGCCTCACCTCCCCGCTCCACCTACGCCCTGCCACAGTGCTCCCTGGCATCGCCGGGGCAGTAGTGCCACCGACTGTCCCCAGGGTAGTGGTGCGGTCCTCCTGACTTGTCTGGGGGGAGGCTGGGGTGGTGCTCAGGTGGATGTTGGCCCCCTTGGGTGCGGCAGTGGCAACGATCTCGTCGTCACCCCCCCGATGGGGTGTGGTGACAGCCAGGCCACCCGGCCTCCCTTTAAACCCATGCCCCTCACCTCGAACCTCATCATCACCATTCCCATGCTTGCCACTCCCCATAGGGACCGTAACATCCCCACCAGCCACACCCCAGGGGGTAGGGACCACTGGTTCTTGCCTGTCACCGACAGTGGTGGCAGCATCCTCGTTGTCTTCTGTGGTAGGGACCGCTGGTTTTCGCCTGTCACCGACAGTGGTGGCAGCATCCTCGTTGTCTTCTGTGGTAGGGACCGCTGGTTTTCGCCTGTCACCGACAGTGGTGGCAGCATCCTCGTTGCCTTCTGTGGTAGGGAGCGCTGGTTCTCGCCTGTCGCCGACAGTGGTGGCAGCATCCTCGTTGCCTTCTGTGGTAGGGAGCGCTGGTTCTCGCCTGTCGCCGACAGTGGTGGCAGCATCCTCGTTGCCTTCTGTGGTAGGGAGCGCTGGTTCTCGCCTGTCGCCGACAGTGGTGGCAGCATCGTCGTCGTCTTCTGTGGTAGGAAGCGCTGGTTCTCGCCTGTCGCCGACAGTGGTGGCAGCATCCTCGTCGTCTTCTGTGGTAGGGACCGCTGGTTCTCGTCTGCCACCGACAGTGGTGGCAGCATCCTCGTTGCCTTCTGTGGTAGGAAGCGCTGGTTCTCGGCTGTCGCCGACAGTGGTGGCAGCATCGTCGTCGTCTTCTGTGGTAGGAAGCGCTGGTTCTCGCCTGTCGCCGACAGTGGTGGCAGCATCCTCGTCGTCTTCTGTGGTAGGGACCGCTGGTTCTCGTCTGCCACCGACGGTGGTGGCAGCATCCTCGTTGTCTTCTGTGGTAGGGACCGCTGGTTCTCGCCTGTCGCCGACAGTGGTGGCAGCATCCTCGTTGCCTTCTGTGGTAGGGACCGCTGGTTCTCGTCTGCCACCGACGGTGGTGGCAGCATCCTCGTTGTCTTCTGTGGAACGGCCATGGCCAGGGCTGCTGGTGGCACTGTCCCCGTGGCTCAGGGTGGCTGTGGTGGCTGGCCTCTCAGGTCGCCTGCGAGCAGGGATGCCACCCTCACGCTCACCATCTGGTGCTGCAGTGACTCCCAGCCTGGGCAGGGGGCTGCTGCTTCCCAAGCTGGAGATGCCATCCTCCTTGCTGCCAAACGTGACACCAGCCTGGGTGGCTTCTTGCTCCCCCACGTGGATGTTGGCTTTCCCTATGAAGATGGTGACCTCGTTGTCCTTGTCTGGAAGCTGGGTGAAGCTGGTCCTTGCCCCCTGCCTGCTAGTGACGGTGACGCTGCCCGAGCCGGGGATGTAGGTGTATTCACCCACCCCTTCATCATCCACCTGGACGGTCTCCAGCTTCTCAGTGACAGAAGTGAAATTGGGACCTCCTGTCTTCATGCCCTGCATGACATCCTCCTGCCCATGGCCACGGATGGTGGCCTCACCGCTGCCCTCATCCCCAGCCCCTCCGGTGGTGTGGGCCCTCTCCTTCCCAGCTGTCGTGGCTCCCTCCATGGGAGCCTCCCTGGTGGCACTGTCATCTCTGTCCTCACTCCTGCCGCTGGACCTGTTGCCCACCACAATCTTGCCAGGGTGGCTGCCCTGTGGGAGAATGGAAACGACTCCATCATCTTCAACCACCACACTCTGGTCACCGCTGCCCTCTGAGCTGACCGGGATGGGACCTGCGATGCCAACACCACTGTGGTCCCGTGTGATGGTGCCAGGGTGAGGACTGTGAGCATCTCCAATAGTCCCTGGGGTGCTGTGGTTTTGGAGCTTGAGGCTGGTGCTGTTCTCCATCACTTCAGTGCTGCCATTACCATCTTGCTCCAGGGCTGCTCCGTTCTCTGTTGGCCCCTGCCTGGCATCATCCTCACCCAGCCGGTGGCTAGGGAGGGTGTCTTGGCTGCTGGCCTCTTCCTTCTGGGCAGGACACACAAGGGAGAGGTCAGAGCCAGCTTGGGTGCCTGCTGGCTGCGTGGGGTGCTGCAGCCCAGCCCAGGACCTGCTGTGCCACCTGGTCACCCCCTCACCTTTATCTGGGTCTGGTTCTTGCGCGTGGAGAAGAAGACATACTTGAAAACGTAGAAGCCATGCTTGGCATTGCAGCCTTTCAGCAGGATCTGGTGAGGAAGAAAAGAGCCAAAGCCCACAGTCTGCTTATTAAATGTGACAGCAGCATCTTCTCTTGCCATACTGGCACCGTGGCAGAGCCCCACCAGCACCCACTGGGGTCCCAGGGTAGGTGGTGGCTCCCATCACCTGCTGGCTGCCAGCAGGGCCATGTGCCTGGGCAGGACACATGTTCACCTCCTGAGCTCTGGGGGTTGTTTGGCTTTCCCTTGGGCTTGTTTTCTGCCTTTGCTTCCTTTAGGAACTGTTGGGTTGGGATTTTTTTGGTCAAGGTAAGTTGTGACTTGAACAAAAAAACCTGGTGGGTGGTCCCATCAGACACGAGTGATGGGACTGATCCTGCCCAAAGTGCTGGAAGGGCAGCAGCTGACTTCCCCTAGGCAAAAATCAGGTGATTCCTTCCACACTGCTGGCCTGGATTTTGCTGCTGATTCATTTTTGCACCAAGACACTTTGCCAAAAGCCTAAGGCAGGTAAGTTTGGGACATTCCCAACCTCACCTGTGGGTACACCAAGCGTTGGTGCTCTGGGTAGGGGCAGAGCAGCAGCTGGTGTAGAGCAGCCCTCCCCTCACCCAAACACTTCACACCCTCCCCTCCCCTGCTCTTTGTACCACGAGGCCCCCATTCATGCAGCTCTCTGGGGCTGCCCTCCCAAAGTAGCTTTCTCTTGGTGCAGGGCACCCATGAGCTCTGGATGGGGCAGGGAGTCGACCTACCCGGTGCTGTCCCACACAGTTCCCAGCAGCTGTCCCAGGCAGTGGTGGGGGCACCTGTGGGCAGCAAAACAAGTGACAACAGAGGGATCAAACACTGCCAAGTGTGGTGGGCATGCCACAGTGTCCAGAGAGCCACAGAATCCCCGTGTAGTGGTGGGGCAGAAGTAACCTCTGGAGATCAACCAGCTCAACCCACAGGGGCACCCACAGCAGCTTGCCCAGGATCACAATGTCCAGGTGGGTTTGGAATCTTTCCAGAGAAGCAGACTCCACAACCTCTCTGGGCAACCTGTTCCAGGGCTCCAACACCCACAAACCAAAGAAGTTTCTCCTCATGGTGAGCTGCAACCTTCTGTGTTCCAGTTTCTATCCCTGTTCTCACTAAAATCAGCCACTGAAGCATCCCAAGCCCAGATGAAAGGGGCAAAAACATGCTCCAGAGTATTAAATACTCCCAGATTGTTGCAGAGTTTGTGAACAGTGCCAGAGGCTGGGTACAGCCTCAGCTACACTGCAGAGTATTTGCTGTATTTCTTCCATGCCTCTCTCTGAAAAGAGCAAACCTGCACTGATTTATTGCCTGAGCCAGGCCTAGCTCCACAAGCTTTGCCTGGGGACTAAAAGATATCTGTCTGGGGATCAGCCCAAAAAGAAGACATGGATCCCTTCTCCTCACCCTGAAGAACACCAAACCTCCATGGATCCCTTCTCCTCACCCTGCAGAGCACTAAACCTCCATGGATCCCTTCTCCTCACCCTGCAGAACACCAAACCTCCATGGATCCCTTCTCCTCACCCTGCAGAACACCAAACCTGCATGGATCCCTTCTCCTCACCCTGCAGAACACCAAACCTCCACGGATCCCTTCTCCTCACCCTGCAGAACACCAAGCCTCCATGGATCCCTCCTCCATTCCTTGCCCTCCCATGGAGCAGATTTCTATCCAGCTCTGTGTTTAGCAGCACATAAAAGGCTGCTGATGGATTTCTCTCCCTCAGTCTTCCCTTGGTTTCAGTGACCCCTCTCTGAGTGTCCCACCAGGAGAGGTGGGCTATGATTGCTGACACCCCTCCAACTCCTGTTAGCCATGGAGGGCAGGTGAACAGCTTTCCTGAACCTTCTTCCTGTGGGTTGTATCCAGGACAGAATCTCTGGGCACATCCCAAAGCCACAGAAATCAAGAGGAGGAGTCATGGTGCCCCAGAGCCATGGTGCCCCAGAGCTGTGCACGGTGCCCTGGCTGCTGGGCTGAAGGCAGACACTCAAACACCTCAGGACTGATAGAGATTGCTCCTGCTGGGTTCACCCAGGCCCCAGAGGTGTTAGATGCAAGTGCAGATCATGTTTGGCTGCTGCTGGAAGTGTGTGTGTGTGGGGAACTGGGTGGCACAGCCCACGTTTTGAGTGGCATACTCACGGGTATGGCAAAGGCTGTGCTGAGCAGGCACAGGCACACCAGGGCTGTTTGCATCTTCGGGCAGCTCCTGTGGGCACAAAGCCAAGCATCACTGAACTTTGTCTTGCCAGGATTGCAGCTCCAAATCAATCCTGGTGAGCAGCAACCCAAACCCTGAGGTCCCAAAGTCCCAGTAGCAAACCCAGTTTCCCAAGCCCTGAAGCGGCTCCCAGCATGGCTCTGCCTTGCACTCCTAGCATCACAGGTGATGCTCTCACCACATGCACACAGCAGTGGTGCGAGGGCACCTGCACAGCCAGCAGCACCAGGAGGGCTCTGGCACTGCTTTGCACCCCTGGCATCAAAGGTGATGCTCTCACCACATGCACACAGCAGTGGTGCGAGGGCACCTGCACAGCCAGCAGCACCAGGAGGGCTCTGGCACTAGGATTTGGAGCTCCCCACCCTGCTCTGTCAAAGAGGATTCACAGAACCATAGGATGGCTTTGGTTGGCAAAGCTCATCCAGCCCAATCACTCTCTAGCTCTGCCAAGGCTGAGGCTAAGCCATGGCACTCAGCATCACATCTCTGCCTCCTGGAAACACCTCCAGCCATGGGCATTCAGTCACCTCCCTGGGCAGCCTGTGCCAGCCTTTGAGACCCCTTTCAGTCAAGAAGTTGCTTCTAACATCCAATCTAAACCTACCCTGGGGCAGCTTCAGGCCATTTCCTCTCCTCCCATCACTTGTTCCTAGGCAGAAGAGCCCAAGCCCAGCTGGCTGCAGCCTCGTTTCAGATGGGTTGCAGAGGGCTGAGCCGGTGTTTGCAATCAGTGCCCAGCAGCAGCAGGACACAGAGCTGGGCACAGCTGAGGCTCAGGATGGCTGCCCACCCCCCCAGCGTGGCTTCCCCAGGGAGAAAGCAGGAGGTGCCCAGCTCAGGCAGGACAGAGCTGTAGTGAGAGGATTTACCTTTCCCCGTCGCAGGCAGGTCCCAGCAGCAGACCGTGGAGGCTGTGCCCACTTTGCTGAAATTTAAAGTTGGCCCCGGGTAGGCAGAGCCAATCAGGTCCTGCCCAGGGCCATTTGTCAGGGCTGGCAGTGCCCGCAGGTAACCAGGGGGAGTAATTTACAGCTAAAAATGTGTTTGTGGTGGGGACAGCTATCAAATGTTCCACCTGGCTGCATAAACAGAAAGCAAGGGGTTATAAATATCTGTTCTGAAGGGGCAATTGCTGGCTGATGGGTGCCCAGCTCAGCCTGGCACCCTGCCGGCCCCGTTATTGATAAGGGGAGGTGGGGGAGTAGCGCTCAGCGTCATCGCCTGCTCCCCGTGAGCGACGTGGGAACGTGGGCAGCCTGGCAGCGAGGGCAGGGCCAGACACGGAGCCACCGCTGGCACCCTGGGGCATGGCAGGGAGAGAGCCACCAACGTGGTGGAGCCTCCAACATCTGCTTTTGGGGGTTCAACCTCAGCACCTCCCCGCCCCCTCTTGCTGGGGCAAGAATAAAGGAGAAGAGTGCTGGAAGGGGAAGAAAAATTGGAAAAGATAATTAGGGAAGGGAAGGGAAAATAATTAGGGAAAAGAAAATAGTTAGGGAAGGGAAAAGAAAAAAAATAGGGAAGGGGAAAGAAAAAAATTAGGGAAGGGGAAAGAAAAATCATTAGGGAAAAGAAAAGGAAATAATTAGGGAAGGGAAAAGAAAATTAGGGAAGGGCAAGGTCCACCAGATGAGTTTTTTTCTTGCACTGCTGGCTTAGGTCCCTTTGAGGCCACCTCTGCTGGGCAAAGTCCTGTGGGGCTGTGTGTGACGGGTACCCTCCTGCTGCCCCCTTCTAGCTCTGGTGCCATGGTCAGACCAAGGTGAGAGGTTCTTCTTCTGCTGCCAGCCTGGCTCAGCCACTCCCTGTGGTGCTGGTGACCACAGCTGCCACCCATCACCACAGCCCACCTAAACCCTGGGAGCCAGGCTGCCCACAGCTGTGATGCCAGGAAGGGTCAAGCCACCAGGATGCATCCCTGGGTGCAGGTAAATCTTGGAGCCAGGAGGAAACCTTTGCCCCCAGCCAGGAGCCGTGGCCAGGTGCTGCCCTGCAGGTACCAGTGCACCGTGGCTCAGGCAGCCAGAGCTTTGTCTGGGTGTCTGGAAGGGCTGACGCACATGGCACCCGGCTGGCACCCCGTGGGAGTGGGACCTGGCCCCTGGCAGCACCAGGGCCCTTTGTCTGTGCTGGTTCCCTGACGTCTTTGAGCACCCCCTGTGGATATGGAGCGTGGTGCTCTGCTGTTCTCCCACCGGCAATGACCCTGGGCAGGGCTGCCCAGTACCAATGCAGAGATTTGGCCCCTGGGGTGCCCACCCTGCAGGCAGCACCCCAGCAGCTACAGCCCAGCTTTGGCACATGGAGCAGTTTTGTTCAGCAGCCAGCAGCATGCTGCTGTGAGAACAGCTCTGCAGCTGAGCACAGCCTGGCTTGCCAGGAGCATCAAGGCTGACTGGTACCTGCCCTAACCCAGGGGTGAGGGCCAGCCCTTTCCCCAGGTGGGACCCTCTGCCTGGGACCCAGCAGGATTTGATCCCCCTCATCTCTAGTGCTGATCTCCACTTTGCTTCCATGGGAACGTGACTCTGGGCAGGATTCTTGGAGACTGTGAGCCAGGCATTGCCATCCCTAATGGGGCAAGAGCTTGGGCATCCTGCAGTCACTGTGCCAGCCCTGCCTTGGGCATGAGGCTGCATGGTGAGGAAGAGATGTGGACTACTGAGGCTGCAGCACTGGTGTCAGAAACATGTCTGAGGTGCCCATCCTTTGAGCAAGGGTGGAGAGGTGAAGCTCCCCTGGCAGGGGGGTACCTCTGCAGCTAGTGGTGCATGGGCAGAGATTTAATGTCTACACCTTCATTAGTTCTGCCTGGCGTGGGGTCAGGCCACAGGGAAGCAGGAGGATGTGGTGCACTTGTCATTGTCCACTGAGTGCAGACTCATAGAGCAGAACCTTAGAACGTGGCTGGTTGGCAAAGCCCTGGAAACTCATCCACTCCAATCACTCTCTAACTCTGCCAAGGCTGGGGCTAAGCCATGGCCCTCAGCACCACAGCTCTGCCTCTTGGAAACCCTGCCACGGGTGGGCATTCAACCACCTCCCTGGGCAGCCTGTGCCAGTCTTTGAGAGCCCTTCCAGTCAAGAAGTTGCTTCTAATGTCCAACCTGAGGCCATTTCCTTTTATCCTCTCATCACAGAGTCCAACCAGCAACCCAGCACCACCACGGCCCCAAGTGCCATGGCCATGCCTTTCTGGAACACCTCCAGGGTTGGGGACTCCACCACCTCCCTGGGCAGCCTGTGCCAATCCCTAACCACTCTTGCACCAAAGAAATTATTCCTCATCTCCAACCTAACCCTCCCCTGGCACAATTTCAGACCACTTCCTCTCCTTCTATCACCTGGTACCAGGGAGCAGAACCCAAATCCCACCTGACTGCAGCCTCCTCTCAGGGAGCTGTAGAGAACAATGAGGTCTGCCCTCAGCCTCCTCTTCTCCACACTAAACTCTCTCCATCTTTCCCAGCCCTGTTCTGCAGACCCTTGAGATATCCACAGCAACTCTACATAAGCCATGGTAGTAACCCCACAGCAGTGACCCTCAATGTGCTCATCCCATTTCCAGAGGGGACTCTGCAGAGCCTTTCCCAGTTTGGTCTTTCTGCTCCTTACTCCACCTGGGCTGGATTCAAGGCATCCAACCCTGAGCAGCAGGAGCAGAGAGTCCCAGAATGTTAGAGGTTGGAAGGCACCTCCAGAGATCATCCAGTCCAACCCTCCCCTGCCAAAGCAGCAGCATCACCACACAGGGATGCATCCAACGCTGAGCAGAAGGAGCAGAGAGTCCCAGAACGTTAGAGGTTGGAAGGCACCTCCAGAGATCATCCAGTCCAACCCTCCCCTGCCAAAAGCATCACCACACAGGGATGCATCCAGGTAGGTTTAGGAAGCTTCCAGAGAAGGAGACTCCACAACCTCTCTGGGCAACTCTGTCACTCTCACACCAAAGAAGTTTCTCCTCGTGTTGAGGTGAAACCTGCAGCCCCTCTGCCCTCCCCCTCCTGAGGGCTGTGCCACCCTGCTGCCCCCAGCCAGCCTGGCAGCCAACCCTGCCTACCACGGAGCTCACTTGGGTTGCTTTTATTTCGTTTCACTTGGCAAGGCACAAACCAAGAAGCTTGGGCTGGGGCCGGTGTGCCCCGCAGGTTGGCACCCTGCCTGGCACGGGAACGGAGCGGGGGGGTGGCGCCCACGGGGACTGGGGAGCCTTCAAAGGCACGGTCCTGAGTGGGAGTGGCGGGCAAAGGGTGGGCAGCGCTCGGAGGGCGCCCGCAGCCCCTCACTGGCTGTAGTAGTAGTCCTGGCCGTAGACGTCGTAGCCGTGCCCCTTGTAGTAGCCGTACTCGTCCTCGTAGGCTCGGTAGCTGTCCCCGCGGCCGTACTCCTCCTCCCGGTAGCTGCTCTCCGTGGTGCCTTCGTCGCCCCGGCCCCCGGCTGTCACGTCGTACTCCCACAGCTCCCCAGCGGTGGTGGCTTCGGTGGGTCCTCCATCTGCCGCGGTGGTGGCTTGGGACAGCTCCTCTTCAGCGGTGGTGCTGGCGACGGTGGTGGCTTCAGTTTCCTCCTCCTCCTCTTCTTCTTCTTCTTCCTCCTCCTCCTCCTCCTCTTCTTCCTCCTCAGCTGCACCAGTGCCCTCCTCAGCCACCGCGGTGCCATTGCCATGAAGTCCATCTGTCCCCTCAGTGGTGTTGGTGCTTGTGCCATTGATGCCATTCTCATTCTCAGCTATCTCTTCTTCCTCTTCTTCCTCCTCCTCCTCCTCATCACTATCTTCATTTTCAGAATCATCCCCCTTGCCAGCAGGACTTTTCCTGCCTCCTTTCAGGGGCTCTTGGCAGCCTTTACCCTGGCAGGGGCAAACCAAGACAGTATTAGTTGGCATGGCCCATGCCATTTCAGGGCCTCCTGCCAGGTATTAACCCAGAGGTGGGCATCTTGCACAGCAGAGCCCCAAGCAGAAATGGGGTTCAGGGCATCCCAAGGGTGCAAGCAAACCCCAACCATAGGTGCCCCACACCAGCACCCCAAAACCATACCTGCTGCGGGGACACGATGTCACCACCCAGCCCTGCCTGGCTGTCCTTGGGGGCTGCTCCTGCCAGGTGATCAGCTGTCTTGGTGCCAGCATAGAATGGCTCCTGCAGGGACAGGAAGGGCACAGGGCAAGTGGTCAGCAGAGAGAGCAATGTGCTCTTGTGGCCAAGAAGGCCAAGGGGCTCCTGGGGTGGATTAGAAGGGCTGTGGTGAGTAGATGAAGAGAGGTTCTCCTGCCCTTCTGATCTGCCCTGCTGAGGCCACAGCTGGAGTATTGTGTCCAGTTCTGGGCCCCTCAGTTCCAAAAGGTAGTGACAGGACTGAGGGGAATGGAGCAAAGCTGGAGGTGGGTGGGTTCAGGCTGGATGTGAGGAGGAAGTTGTTCAGCATGAGAGTGGTGAGAGTCTGGAATGGGTTGCCCAGGGAGGGGGTTGAGGGCCCATGCCTGGAGGTGTTTAAGGCCAGGCTGGATGAGGCTGTGGGCAGCCTGCTCTAGGGTAGGGTGTCCCTGCCCATGGTAAGGGGGTTGGAACTAGATGATCCTTGTGGTCCCTTCCAGCCCTGACTGATTCTGTGAACTGCTTGACAGAGTCCAACACAGAGCCACAAAGATGCTGCAGGCAGTGGAACCTCTCCTTTGAGGCCAGGCTGAGGAAGCTGGTACTTGGAGCAGAGGAGCCTGAGGGCTGCCCTCATTGCTGCTGATAAAGATGTGCATGGATGGATCAAGGCTCTGCTCAGGGATGGCCATGGACAGAACAAGGGGCAGTGAGTGCCAGCTGGAGCAGAGGAGGTGCTATGGGAACAGAAGGGTGAGGGTGCTGGAGGCCTGGAGCAGGCTGGCCAGAGAGGTTTTGGAGTCTCCTTCTCTGGAGACTTTCCAGCCCCACCTGGGTGTGTTCCTGTGTGCCCTGCCCTGGGTGCTCCTGCTCTGGCCAGAGGGATGGATTGGATGATCTCTGGAGGTCCCTTCCAACCTCTAACGTCCTATGATGCTCTGTGAGAGCAGAGCGCAGCCTGGCAGCAGCAGGGAGGGCACAGGCAGTCTCCCTCCACCACGTGCGGGCTCTGCTCCAAGCTCCCTGCTTTCCCACGAGCCTGGCCCCAAGCTGAAATCGAGAAGCTGCAGCAAGGCAGCCTGAGCTGTGCAATTAAGTGGTGGTGGCTGCAGTTGGGTGTTCCCAGGCTGGCTCCACCTTTTGCTTTACAAAGCATCTAAAGATTTCCTTTTGAAGTCCCTTCTCCTCCTCTGTAGCAAGCCACAAGCAGTCTACATGAGGACACAGCAGCTATAGACAGCTGGTGAGAGTGTGATGGCTCAAAGCCAGGTGAGCTTGGGTGGCCAAGAAGGGCACCAGCATCCTGGCCGGGATCAGCAATGGCACCAGCAGCCTGGCCTGCATCAGCAATGGTGTGGGCAGCAGGAGCAGGGATTGTCCCCTTGGACTCAACATTGGGAAGGCCACAGCTTGACTCCTGGGTAGAGTGTTGGGCTCCTCACTTCAAGAAGAACATTAAGGGGCTGGAGCAGGTGCAGAGAAGGGCAAGAAAGGTGGGGAAGGGTCTGGAGAAGAGGGCTGGGGAGAAGCAGCTGAGGGAGCTGGGGGTGTTTGATGTGGGGAAGAGGAGGCTGAGGGTAGAGCTCATTGCTCCCTGAGAGGAGGCTGCAGTGAGGTGGGAGCTCTGCTGTTGTAAAGATGTTCTCTACACCCCTGTAACTGGGTCCCTCTGGGAAGTCACACAGCCCAGCAGCAGCCACTGCTCTGCTGCCCTTGAAGAGCACTGGGCAGCCCTAAGCAGAGCTGCTTTCCTGCTTAGCACTGGATTGCATCCTGGGGGATGAAGTGTCACAGAGTCACAGAGTGTCAGGGGCTGCAGGGGACCTCCAAAGCTCATCCAGTCCAATGCCCCTGCCAGAGCAGGGTCACCTATACCAGATCACACAGGAACACATCCAGGCAGCCTGTTCCCGTGTTCTGTCACCCTTACAGGGAAAAAAAACCCTCCTTGTGTTTCCATGGAACTTCCTATGCCTCAGCTTCCACCATTGTCCCTTGCCCACTGGGCATCACCCAGCAGAGCCTGGCTCCAGCCTCCCGAGACTTACCCTTTCCCTATGTATAAAGTGTTGTCTCCAGTTGTGGGCTCCCCAATTCAAGGGAGACAGGGAACTGCTGGAGAGAGTCCAACCAAGGCCAGAGAGATGCTGAAAGGCCTGGAGCATCTCTGTGAGGAGCAAAGGCTGAGAGCCCTGGGGCTGCTGAGCCTGCAAAAGGCTGAGGAGAAAGCAGGAGGAGCTCCTACCAGTGCCAAAAACAGCTTTGTGGGTGAGCCTGCCTTGCCGCTGCCCTTTGGCCCAGCCTGCTCCCTTATGGGCTGCTGGCAGTGGAAACCCAGAGAGTTTGGCTCGGGCTTGTTTGGGGCAGCCTCTGCTCAGCTGCTCTGGGAGCGGAGCAGGAAGGGCGAGAGAGAGGGAGCCGAGAAGGAAGGGAAGGAGAGGGAGGAAGCCGAGAAGGAAGGGAAGGAGAGGGAGGGAGCCGAGATGGAAGGGGGAGAGAGGAGGGGAACAAACGAGCAAACCCAAGAAAGCAGAGCCCTGAGCAGCCAATGCAGCCGCAGGCAGAGCTGCAGGGCTGTGGGCGGCGGCGGCGGCCACAAAGGCTGCTGAGCAGGGACTGAAACCCAAAGAAAGCTCCCAAATTCCCGGACTTGTTTTGCAGGCTGCTGCCATTTTCCGTACTCACCCCTCCTGCCTCCTCCTCCTCCGAGCCACCCTCCTCTTCCTCCGATGAGTCACTGCCCTAAAGGAGAAGGAGAACCAAGCCATAGGTGGGCTGGCAGGTCTCTGCCGGTGCCACGAGCGTGGCAGTCTCAGCCCAGCCTTGCAGGCCAGTGGCCCACAGCGTGCAAGCTGTGCCCCGGCCTCCTCTGGGACGGTGTTGTCCACAGCTGGGTGGTGAAGCACCCCCCCAAGCATGCATGCCAAGCACCCACCCAGTGCAGCCACCCCGAGTGCCCACCTGGTACCGCCGCAGCGGGGGGTGCACGTAGGCGTATCTGTACAGGTAGTACCGGTGCCTGTTCTTGAGCACCTGCCAGGGGAAGAAGCAGGTAAATGCCACCAGCCTGGAGGCTTGGCTACAGGAGTGACAGAGATGTCCTCGTCCTTGATGCCAGTTCCAGCTGGGGCTGGGCACACAGGGTGTGGGGGGGGAGACCCTACCGCGTTTTCTTCCAAGTGGTCGGGCTTGGCTCGCCGCAGCCAGCTCTTGACCTGGGGGAAAGGCTGGGTTGGCACCTGCTTCACAGCAGAGCTGGCAAGGCTGGGGGGTAGCCCCCGCTGCCCAACACTCACCGAGTAGGCACAGGCCACCCCCAGCAGGCAGGCGAAGAGCAGGGCAGTTCTCATGGCTGCTTCCCCTGGGAACAGTGAAGGACAGCGAGTGCTCACTTGCCAGCTGGCACTGCTGTCGCTGCCCAGACCAGCCTGGGGCTTGTGGCCACATGGGCAGAAGATAGGCTGACCCTCAGCTACCTCTTGATAGAGTCACTCAACCACTCCAGAGGCTCATGTCACAGATTCATAGAATCACAGAATGGGTTGGATTGGAAGTGACCTCAAAGCTCATCCAGCTCCAAGCCCCTGCCGTGGACAGGGATACCTCTCACCAGCCCAGCTTGCTCAAGGCCTCGTCCAGCCTGACCTTGAACACCTTCAGGGAGGGGCCAGCCACAACCTCTCTGGGCAACCTGTGCCAGGGTCTCCTCACCCTCACTGGACAGGACCTCATTGCCCTTCATCCTTGCAAAAAGTCTCTTCCCTTTTTCTTTCTGACAGATCTGCCTCCGTTTCCCAGAATACATTTTGGGTTTGCAAGAAGCCACAGAACATCAGAAGAGTGAGTTTCCATGCATTGCTGTCCCCAGCAAGGCAGGTTGGGGCTGCCCTGCTGGAAAGCAGTTCCATGGAGAAAGACCTCAGAGTGCTGGTGGGCGGCCAAGTGCTGTGTGGGCCAGCAATGTGCCCTTGTGGCCAAGGGAGCCAAGGGCATCCTGGGGTGCAGCAAGAAAAGTGTGGCCAGCAGGGCTAGGGAGTTTCTCCTCCCTCTCTGCTCTGCCCTGCTGAGACCACAGCTGCAGTACTGTGTCCAGTTCTGGGCTCCCCAGTTCAGGAGAGACAGAGACCTGCTGGAGAGAGCCCAAGGGAGAGCCATGAGGATGAGTGGGGGACTTGAGCATCTCCCCTGTGGAGAGAGGCTGAGAGCCCTGGGGCTGTTCAGTCTGGAGAGGAGAAGGCTGAGAGGGATCTGATCAGTGTCTATCAGTATCTGAGGGGTGGGTATGCAGTGGAGGAGGCAAATCTCCTTTTGGTGGTGCACAGCAGTAAGCCAAGGAGCAATGGATACAAACTGGAACAGAGAAGGATTCAGCTCAGTGTGAGGAGAAAGTTCTTTACAATGAGGGTGACAGAGCCCTGGAGCAGGCTGCCCAGAGAGGTTGTGGAGTCTCCTTCTCTGGAGACTTTCCAAACCCTCCTGGCTGCATTCCTGTGTGAGCTACCCTGGGTGACCTTGCTTTGGCAGGAGGGGGTTGGACTGGATGATCTCTGGAGGTCCCTTCCAACCTCTAATGCTCCGTGATTCTGTGCCTGCTGGCTGCTGCTTCCACCTGAAAACAGAAAGGGCAAACCCAACCCTCTCCTGCCACAGGAGCATCCCATGGGAGCTCTGCACTCTGCAGCCACCCTCCCACTGGCCTGCAACCTGGCTGGGCTCTGCCCAGTGAGCAAAGCTCCTGGGAATGACACCACTGAGGACAAAAATTACACCTCACAGAGGAGAAAGAAATAAGCAAAGCAATAAATTACTCCAGTTGATTTCCAGAGTCTGCCTTGGACAAAACCAGCAGCAGCAGGGCACAAACACAACGAAGCTCTCCATAGAGATGTCCAGGGGGAAGCTTTCACAGTGTGCCAGGTTAGAAGGGACCCCAAGCATCATCTGGTCCCGCTTTTCTAGGTCACAGTAGGGTTAAAATGAGCAGGCCAAGCACCCTGTCAAGATGAGTCTTCAAAGTGTCCCATGGAGGGGGAAAGTTTGGCTCTGAGCAGGTCGGAGCTGCACCAAAACCTAACCCACCCTTCTCCATCCCAGCCTCAGCAAAGGACACGCCTGACCCTTCCCACGGCACCTCAGTGATGCTTCTGGCATCCTCCCTGGACTCAGGCAGGCCCAACGACCGCCCTCTTTCCTCCCCTTCCTCCAGCTAAACCCCCAGCAGCTGTGCTGAGGTGCGGGGGCAGTTATCAGCACCTCAGCTTCCCCCACCTGCATTTAACCCGGGCTAGAAAACAACTGCCCACAACCTGCATTCCCTGACCAGGCTCTGGATGCTCATCCCCTCCACCCAGAAGAAGCCCTTCATGAAGCCAGCGAGCCAGGAAAGGACTGAAAAGCGGCAAGCTGAGCCCCCCCTCCTTCAACCCTTACAAGGTCCAAGCCGGCCGGCAGAAGCAGCATCCACTCACCCAGCGCCGCTTCCGACAGCTGCCTCGAGTCGCCTGCAGAGATTTGCCGCTGCCGCTGCCGCCGCTGCCCCGCCGGGATTTAAGGGCTGTTTGTTTACCCCCTCCCACCTGGCAGTCCTCACCGCCCTGCCCAAAATGACGCCAGCCCACCAGTGGGTGCCAGAAAAGCCCCAAACTTGAAGACTGGGCAGATTTGGTGCAGAAAACAGTGCCCCGACGTCCGCTGCCAAACCCCCGGAGAGGCTTGAGCCGCTTAATTGAGGGTTCCAACCTCCGAGGAGAGGCTGGAGGGTCAGAGGAGAGGATAATGACACTCTTGGGGTGGAATGAAAATAAATATTGGGAAATCTGCTCTTACCTCTTTTTTTTTTTTTTCTGGGAAATTCTGACACTGTTTTCTTGCAAGGAGACCAAAAAGCTCAACCTCAGAGGGCTTCTGGCTCTGCGTCCGCTCGGGCACGGCTGTTGGGCAGGAAAAAATAAAGGCTCAGGTCAAGCAAAACCCAATCCAGGCTGCTTGTAGAGGTGAAATGGGGCTTGGGAAGGGGCAGGAAGGGAAGGAGGATTTGAAAGAGGGTTGGTGACCTCTGTATGTGAGAGCCAGTTGGGCCACAGCGTGCTGCAAAATGCACATCTGCTTCTGGGGCCCAGGCTTAGTTCAATGGTGCCCAGTGGCAGGACAAGGGGTCGTGGGCACAAGCTGGAACAGCAGAAGATCCATGAGGAAGAGCTTCTTTAACCTAAGGGTGGTGGTTCTATGATTGCAGAGAACCACAGGCAGGATTGTCTGGCTTGGAAGGGACCTTAAAGATCATTTAGTTCCAACACCCCAAGGTGTTTGAACTCATCTTGCTCAAGGGCCCATCCAACCTGGCCTTTAACACTTCCAAGCCTGAAGCCTTCACAGCTTCTCTGGGCAACCTGTGCCAGTGCCTCACCACCTTCATGAGTAAGAATTGCTTCCTCATGTCTCATCTGAATTCATCTCCTTCCACTCTGAAGCCATCAGCTCTCATCCTGTCACTCCATGCACTGACAACAAGTCCCTCCTCAGCTCTCCTGGAGCCCCTTCAGGTACTGTCAAGCTGCTCTAAGGGCTCCCTGTAGCCTTCTCTTCTCCAGGCTGAACAGCCCCAACTCTCCCAGCCTGTCCCCATCCTTCTGATAATCTCTGTGGCCTCCTCTGGACCTGCTCCAACAGTTCCATGTTATTTTTGTGTTGGTGCTCCAAAGCTGGCCCCAGCACTGCAGGTTGGGGGGGGCTCAGCAGAGCAGGGGGGCAGAATCCCCTCCCTGCCCCTGCTGCCCACACTGCTGGGGCTCAGCCCAGCACAGGGTTGGTTTCAGAGCTGCCAGCTTACTTTGCTGCCTCATGTTGAGCTGCTCCTTGCCCAGCACCCCCAGCTCTTTCTCCTCAGCACTGCTCACAATCCACTCCTCACCCAGGCTCCAGGGAAGTCCAGTTTGACACTGAGCATTACTGTGAGGCAAAGGGTTCCCAGGCAACCAAACCCCCAAGGTCAGGGCCAGAAAGGCAAAACTTTTTTTGTTGTTGTTTTATCTTCCTGCTCATCACCTCAGCATCTACACTCTGGGGAGCTGCTGACAAAACACCATGGTCACCCCTTTTGGGGAGGGAGAGCTCCCTTGCAAGCCTCTTGGGGTCTATCAGTGAGCCAGGCCATGTGCCCACTGTGCCAACCACAGGGTTGCAGTGTGCCATGGCTTCAAAGTCACTGTGGAGTCACCATGAGGAGCTGTAATTAGAGGGAGGCCTGAGCTGGCTGCAGCTTTCAGCTGGAGTTTTGGGCCAGGAAAACCCACACATGAGAAAAGAGAAGGGGAGGAGAGGGAGGAGAGGGAGGAGAGGGAGGAGAGGGAGGAGAGGGAGGAGAGGGAGGAGAGGGAGGAGAGGGAGGAGAGGGAGGAGAGGGAGGAGAGGGAGGAGAGGGAGGAGAGGGAGGAGAGGGAGGAGAGGGAGGAGAGGGAGGAGAGGGAGGAGAGGGAGGAGAGGGAGGAGAGGGAGGAGAGGGAGGAGAGGGAGGAGAGGGAGGAGAGGGAGGAGAGGGAGGAGAGGGAGGAGAGGGAGGAGAGGGAGGAGAGGGAGGAGAGGGAGGAGAGGGAGGAGAGGGAGGAGAGGGAGGAGAGGGAGGAGAGGGAGGAGAGGGAGGAGAGGGAGGAGAGGGAGGAGAGGGAGGAGAGGGAGGAGAGGGAGGAGAGGGAGGAGAGGATCTAAGCTGTGAAGTGTTCCAATGCCAGTAAAGAGATGTAGCATCCCTCCAGCTCCTTGAGGCTGGGGCTGCAGGAAGGGCTGCCCTGCAGAGGGTGATGCTGGGGTGACAGGACAGAGACAACCCCACCTGGCACTGCCCCAGAGTTGCTGGTGCCCAGCTGCAGTGTCCTCAGTGCTTGGGAACAGGGAGTGCTGGTGGGAGGTGATTTTTCCTGCCAATTAAAGGGCTGCTGCTCCAGGCTGCTTTAAAAAAAGCAAGCTGCCTGCAAAAACGTCCCTGTCACCCAAGAGCCCTAAAAAGGAGCAGGATAATTGATGTGTGTCACAGTGCCTGGCACAGCCAGCACCTATCTTTAGCTCCTGAGCCAGGAGCAGCAACCTCACAGCGCCGTGCGAGGAGAGCAAGAGCGGCCGAAGGCATCCAGGATGCTCAGTGCCTTCATCAGGGGACAGTGAGGCTGTTGTTGGGACAGTGTTGTGCTGGTTGGAGGCTAATTGGGATGTGTTAATGACATAAATTAGATCATTGGCTGTGAAAAGAAAATAACAGTGATGTCTGTATCACTGGTTTGTTCTGCTGAGGGACCTGGGGCTGTTTAGTTTGGAGAATCACAGAATCAATCAGTCAGGGTTGGAAGGGACCACAAGGATCAGCCAATTCCAACCCCCCTGCCGTGCCCAGGGACACCTCACACTAGATCAGGCTGCCCACAGCCTCAGCCAGCCTGGCCTTAAACACCTCCAGGCGTGGGGCCTCAACCATCTCACTGGGCAACCTGTGCCAATGTCTCACCACCATCGTGGCAAAGAATTTAGAATCACAGAATCAGTCAGGGTTGGAAGGGACCATGAGGATCAGCCAGTTCCAACCCCCCTGCCATGCCCAGGGACACCTTACCCTAGAGCAGGCTGCCCACAGCCTCATCCAGCCTGGCCTTAAACACCTCCAGCCATGAGGCCTCGACCCCCTCCCTGGGCAACCCATTCCAGCCTCTCACCTCTTTCATGCTCAACAACTTCCTCCTCAGCTCCAGCCTGACTCTCCCCATCTCCAGCTTTGCTCCATTCCCCCCAGTCCTGTCACTCCCTGACAGCCTAAAAAGTCCCTCCCCAGCTTTTTTGTAGCCTCCTTCAGATCCTGGAAGGCCACAGGAAGGTGACCTGGGAGCCTCCTCTTCTCCAGCCTGAACAGAAGACTGAGAGGAGATCAAATAAATGTCTATAACTCTCTGAGGGCTGTGGGTCAGGATGGGGGGGACAGGCTCTGCTCACTGCTCCCCAGGATAGGACAAGGAGCAATGGGTGTAAGCTGCAGCACAGGAGGTTCCAGCTCAACACAAAAGGGAACTTCTTGACTGCAAGGGTCACAGAGCCCTGGCACAGGCTCCTTAGAGAGGTTGTGGAGTCTCCTTCTCTGGAGCCTTTCCAGCCAGGTCTGGATGTGTTCCTGTGTGACCTGAGCTAGATTGTGTGGTCCTGCTCTGGCAGGGAGGTTGGACTGGATGAGCTCTTTGGGTCCCTTCCAACCCCTGACATCCTGTGATGCTGTGATAGGATGGGTGCCAGGCAGGAGGATGCTGTGGATGTCTTCTGCCCGGACTTTAGTAAAGCTTTTGACATTGTCTCCCACAGCATCCTCCTGGCACTGCCGCTCATGGCTTGGCCGCCTGGAGGCTTCTCTGGGTGAAGCGCTGCCTGATGGCTGAGCACAGGGAGTGCTGGGGAAGTGAATCAAACACAGCTGGTGGCCAGGCACAAGTGGTGTTCCCAAGGGCTTGGGGCTGGGGCCAGCTCTCTTTCATGTCCTTATCAATGAGCTGGAGGAGGGAATGGAGGCACCCTCAGGCAGTTTGCAAAGGGCATCCTACTTAGGCAGGAGCTTTGATGTGCTTGAGGGGAGGAAGGCTCTGCAGAGGGACCTGGCCAGACTGGAGCCATGAGCTGAGCTCAGCTGTATGAGGTTCAACAGAGCCAAGGGTTGGATCCTGCACTTGGGTCACAACAGCCCCAGGAGTGCTGCAGGCTTGGGGCAGAGTGGCTGGAAAGTGCCCAGCAGAGAAAGGCCTGGGGGTGCTGAGTGACAGCAGCTGGAGGTGAGCCAGGGGGTGCCCAGGTGGGCAAGAAGGGCAGCAGCAGCCTGGCCTGGATCAGCACTGGTGTGGGCAGCAGGAGCAGGGCAGGGATTGTGCCCCTGGACTCAGCTCTGGGGAGGCCACAGCTTGAGTGCTGGGTTCAGTTTTGGGTTCCTCACTGCAAGAAGGACATTGAGGGGCTGGAGGAAGTGCAGAGAAGGGCAAGGAAGGTGGGGAAGGGTCTGGAGAAGAGGGCTGGGGAGGAGCAGCTGAGGGAACTGGGGAGGTTTGGTGTGGAGAAGAGGAGGCTGAGGGCAGAGCTCATTGCTCTCTGCAGCTGCCTGAGAGGAGGCTGGAGCCAGGTGGGGTTGGGCTCTGCTCCCTGGTCTCAGGTGACAGAAAGAGGGGAAATGGCCTGGAATTGTGCCAGGGGAGGGTTAGGTCGGAGATGAGGAACAATTTCTTTGGTGTAAGAGTGGTCAGGGATTGGCACAGGCTGCCCAGGCAGCCCCTCCCCGAGCCCTGCCTAGGCTCATCACTGTCCTCCCACAGGAGAAGACAACCAAGACCTCAGGCAGCTGTTGCTGTACCTAAGCTCTTCTGTCCATCCTTTGGCCCAACACTGGTGCTGTTTGCAGCACTCACTGGCACCACTTTATCATATCACAGAATGGGTTGGAAGGGACCTCAAAGCTCATCCAGTCCCAACCTGCTGCCATGGGCAGGGACACCTCCCACCGGCCCAGCTTGCTAAAGGCTTCATCCAACCTGACCTCCAACACCTCCAGCCAGGGGACACCCACAACTCCCTGGGCAACCTGTGCCAGTGTCTCCTCACCCTCACTCTCAAGAAGTTCTTCCTCATCTCCAGCCTCAATCTCTCCTCTTTCAGCTGGAAGCCACTGCCATAGCATCAATCAGGGCTGGAAGGGACCACAAGGATCATCCAGTTCCAACCTCCTTGCCATGGGCAAGGGACATCCTACCCTAGATCAGGCTGGCTAGAGCCTCATCCAGCCTGGCCTTAAACACTGTCCTTCATCCTGGCACTACAACCCCTTTGTGCTGCATCTGATTGGGCTTGCACCCAGCCTGGCTCCGTGGGGACACTGCACCCAGTCTGGCTCTGTGGGGACAGTTTTGACCTCAGTCCCTGAGCCTGTGTCATGCTCACAATCAGGATATCTCTGCCTGGTACAGGCTGCCCTGGCACCTCTGTCCAGATGGAATGCTGATGGGTGCAGGGTGGTGGAGGAGCAGAGCAGCCTGCTCCTGTCCTGCCCAGGGCCACCACGGGGCTGAGGCTGTGGTGGGGACTGCACTGTTCTATTTCCACACCCTGCAACTATTCTGGAAAGAAACCTCAGGGCCAAAAATAAGTAAAGAAAACAAAAGCAGAAGGAGGCTTTGAGTAGGGTGGGGAGAAGCCAAGGTGTGGCTGCAGGCAGCTAAAGGGGTACCCTGCTGCTGTGTGGCACCTCCAAAACGTGTGTGTGTGGGGGGGGCACCACAGGCAGGGCATGCCCTGTCCCCCCCCAGCTTTCTGCACACACTGTGAGGGCAAACAGTGCCCTGCCACCAGCCACACAGCTGGCAGGGAAGGGATGAGCAGGGAGAAGCTGCAACAGCATGAGGAGCAAGGGTCCCTCCTCATCCTCTTCCCTCTCCTGGCACGACCTCAAGTGTAAAACAACCTCCACCTGGCTCCAACCTCCTCTCAGGATGCTGTAGAGAGCAATGAGTTCTACCCTCAGCCTCCTCTTCTCCACACTAAACACCCCCAGCTCCCTCAGCTGCTCCTCCCCAGCCCTTTTCTCCAGGCCCTTCCCCACTTTCCTTGCCCTTCTCTGCACTTCCTCCAGCCCCTCAGTGTCCTTCTTGCAGTGAGGAACCCAAAACTGAACCCAGCACTCAAGCTGTGGCCTCCCCAGAGCTGAGTCCAGGGGCACAATCCCTGCCCTGCTCCTGCTGCCCACACCACTGCTGATCCAGGCCAGGCTGCTGCTGCCCTTCTTGCCCACCTGGGCACCCCCTGGCTCACCTCCAGCTGCTGTCACCCAGCACCCCCAGGGTCTTTCTCTGCTGGGCACTTTCCAGCCACTCTGCCCCAAGCCTGCAGCACTCCTGGGGCTGTTGTGACCCAAGTGCAGGATCGAAATCAAGCAGCTGCAGAAAGGAGGACTCCCAGAAGCATCCATCCCCTTATCCTGCCCACTTTACATCTTCTGCAGCAAAACACCCCCAGCAAACCCTGATTTTTCTGCTTGCTCCCCCAGAGAACATTGAGTCCATCCCCTGTGCAGAGGCTGCTTGCCCAGGATCATGTCCAGGTTTCATTTTGAAGGTCTCCAGAGAAGGAGACTGCTCAACCTCCACAGCCTGCTCCAGAGAAGGAGACTCCACAACCTCCACAGCCTGCTCCAGGGCTCCAGCATCCCTCACACCAAACACCTTCTTTTTCCTCGAGTTCAAGTGAAAGCTCCTGAGTTCCTCTTTGTGCCCACTGCCCTTTGGCCTGTCCCTGGGCACCACTGACAACAGCCTGGACCCATCCTCTTGCCCCCACCCCCTCTACTCTTTAGCTCTGACTGAGCATTGCTCAGATACCCTCTGGGGCTGCTCTTATCCAGGCTCAGCAACCCCCAGCCCAGGGTTCTCAGCCAGCTGCTGCAGGCAAGCTGAGTGCTGCTGCCTCCTCCTCTTCCTCCTCCTGCTTCCAGCCACATCAGCTACTTATTAAAAATAGATTTTTGTTCTTCTTGGAAAGGACCAAAAAAAACCAAACCAAAAACCCAAAACCCAACCCCAACCAACCCAACCCCACAATAAATAAACAAGGAACCTTTCCTTTTAAGATGCTGCAGGCTTCTGTTTTCACAAGCCTAAATGTGAGCCAACAAAATAGCTGCTTTAAAACCCCCACTGCTGGTTCCTTGGCTAAATCACTGGGTTCAGCTCTAGGAGGGCCACCCCCAAGGCAAAGAAAAATGCCATGTGGTGGCAGAGAACAAAGTGCTCATTGATGTGGGCATTTTTCATCCTGGGCAAGGTGACCCTCACAACTTCCACTGAGGGGCACTGGGAATAAACTGGAAGCCAGGAGGCTTCACTTGCATGCAAAGAGATACTTCTGGAGAAGTTAAGGAGAAGCTAGGAGCAGATGTTGGTCACAGAGTGTGATCCAAGATCTGTGATCCACAACCTCCCTGGGCAACCTGTGCCAGTGTCTCTCCACCCTCACTGGGCCAGGGAATTGAGACCAGCAGCAGTAAGATTGCAGATGGCACCAAGCTAGGAGCAAGTGTCTGTTGCCCAAGAATCATAGAATCAACCAGGTTGGAAGAGACCTCCAAGATGTCAATGTGTTGGAGGGCAGGAGAGCCCTGCAGAGGGACCTGGCCAGGCTGGATGGGTGGGCAGAGGCCAATGGGATGAGATTGAACAAGGCCAAGTGTAGGGTTCTGCACTTTGGCCACAACAACCCCAAGCAGCACTACAGGCTGGGGACAGAGTGGCTGGAGAGCAGCCAGGCAGAGAGGGA